>WBZZ01002021.1:0-22500 GCA_019918135.1 Paulinella micropora
AATAATAATAATAGTATATCTCCTGCCAATTGCTGAGACAAAAAGGCCATGTGCATCCAGTCCTCCATTCCATAAGGAAAGTCTCCACACCAATCGGTGGAATAAAGGAAGTGACGGCATAGAACATCACTCTAGGAGCTTTATACCAATCAGCCCATGGAAAGGGACCGATGGCCTATGTACTCCCTAAATAATAATAATAATAATAATAATAATAATAATAAATAATAATAATAATAATAATAATAATAATAATAATAATAATAATAATAATAATAATAAAGTTTGAAAAAAAAAATGTCAGCGCTTCCCGTTAGAGAGATTATACTCGGAAAAAAAAAAGACAGGGAAAGGCTCACTGATAGAATGCCACACACACTAGCTAGCCATACTAAAGCTAGTAGCTATACTCCCCTCTCTAAACTATATGCTGCGGCGCCCAAAGAGACCTTTTGACCCCCCCCCCCCCCCCCCCCCCCCCCGGGGGCCCCCCCCCTCACAAAAAAAAAGAAAAAGAAGAAGAAGGAGTAGGAAAGATTATACCTCCAACGACATGTATATGGGCTATCAACCAGCATATGCGGAGTTTAAGATCTTTTACGCGCGCAACGACCCTCCTCCCCAGCATCTACCACCAAAGGGTTATGAGTTAGCGTCACAGTTTAACGCCTTGAGGCCATTGGGCTGAATAATAATAATAATAATAATAATAATAATAATAATAATAATAATAATAAAATAATAATAATAATAATAATAATAATAATAATAATAATAATAAATAATAAAAGAGGAACAGAAGAAAAAGCTAATAATAATAATAATAATAATAATAATAATAATAATAATAATAATAATAATAATAGTGCTTCTCTGTCAATGGCTGATGCAAATCTGCACATGCGCCTCCATCGTCTCACCCGTGAGGAGAGTACGAAGAATTGACGATAGGCTCTAATGACACCCCCGCAAGGGCAGTTCCAACACTTCCAGACGGACCGGTATGTTCAATGAAAATACTGGTGGCACCGACGGGAATCGAACTGGCGACAGGGCCCAGATGGTAGAACTTGACCACTGGGCTATCACGGTGTCCATAATAATAATAATAATAATAATAATAATAATAATAATAATAATAATAATAATAATAATAATAATAATAATAATAATAATAATAATAATAATAATAATAATAATAATAATAGTGCTTCTCAGTCAATGGCGAATGCATTTTTGCACATGTGCCTCCATCGTCTCACCCGCGAGGGGAGTACGAAGATTTGACTATAGGCTCTACTGACATCCCCGCAAGGCAGCTCCAAGCCTTCCAGACAGACCAATACTTTCAAAGAAAATATCCTTTGAAAATACTGGCACCGACGGGAATCGAACTGACGACAGGTCCCAGATGGTAGACCTTAACCACTGGGCTATCGCGGTGCCACATAATAATAATAATAATAATAATAATAATAATAATAATAATAATAATAATAATAATAATAATAAATAATAATAATAAAATAATAATAATAATAATAATAATAATAATAATAATAATAATAATAATAATAATAATAATAATAATAATAAATAATAATAAATAATAATAATAATAATAATAATAATAATAATAATAATAATAATAATAATAATAATAATAATAACAGTATGAAATTAAAAAAAAATGACAGCGCTTCCGTTAGAGGGATTATACTCGAAAAAAAAAGACAGGGAAAGGCTCACTGATAGAAGGCCACACACACTAGCTAACTATACTAAAGCTAGTAACTAACTCCTTTCTGTAAACTATGCTACAGTATCCAGTAATAATAATAATAATAATAATAATAATAATAATGATAATAATAATAATAATAATAATAATAATAATAATAATAATAATAATAATAATAATAATAATAATAATAACAATAATAATAATAATACCAGTCTTGATAATCTAATCCGGATAGGAATGTGAAAATTCCTTTGTGGGCCCACACGCGAACCTTCCCGAATCCAGAGGGGGAAACCCACTCAGCTGGTCATCCTCCTCTTCCTTCTTCTTCCTCTCCTCCTCCTCCTCCATCTTCTTCCTCTCTTCCTCCTCCTTCTTCCTCTCCTCTTCCTCCTTCTTCTTCCTCTCCTCCTCCTCCTCCTTCTTCTTCTTCCTCTCCTCCTCCTCCTTCTTCTTCTTCTCCTCCTCCTTCTTCTTCTTCTCCTCCTCCTCCTTCTTCTTCTTCTCCTCCTCCTCCTTCTTCTTCTTCTCCTCCTCCTCCTTCTTCTTCTTCTTCTTCTCCTCCTCCTTCTCCTCCTCCTCCTCCTTCTTCTTCTTCTCCTCCTCCTTCTTCTCCTTCTCCTCCTCCTCCTTCTTCTTCTTCTTCTTCTCCTCCTCCTCCTCCTCCTCCTTCTCCCTCTTCTTCTTCTTCTTCTTCTTCTCCTCCTTCTTCTTCTTCTTCTGCTCCTCCTCCTTCTTCTTCTTCTTCTCCTCCTCCTCCTTCTTCTTCTTCTTCTCCTCCTCCTCCTCCTTCTTCTTCTTCTCCTCCTCCTTCTTCTCCTTTTCATCCTTCTTCTTCTTCTTCTCCTCCTTCTTCTTCTTCTTCTCCTCCTCCTTCTTCTTCTCCTTCTCCTTCTCCTTCCCTTTGTCCTTCTTTTTTTGCTTCTCCTTCTTCTCCTTCTCCTTCTCCTTCTCCTGTCTCTTCTGCCTTTTTGCGGGAGGAGCTTCTCCAATCCGTCGTCCCAGGGCACAGGCTTATTCTTGAGCAGGATCCCTACGATGCATGCATTATAAATACATACATACATACATAATACCTTGTGCATTCCAGGTGTAGCTGAAGCCGCGGACCAACTCCTCCAAATCGCCTTTGCCCTGCATGTTGCACATTAAATAAATAAGTAAGTAAGTAAGTGAGCAAGCATATACCAGATCATGCTTGCAAAAGACGGCGTGGGGAATCTCCACACAATCAAAGGGCAGCACGTCTGCAGACCCGTTGATTTTAAGGAACAATTCCCCACGCGAATTTTTGAGAATGGCTTGCAGAGTCTTGGCAATGTGCTTCGTAGACATGCCAGAGTCAGAAAGTGATCCTACACGTTGACAAACGAGCAAAATGAGTTGAATTCCAAAGACATAACTACCAGTCAGCGCCTTCAACCTTAAAATTTTTCTCGGGCCGGTCTGAAATTTGAACGTGTGGAAAAAGGGTCGTGTTATTATCAAACTTTTGTGCAGAGATTTTATTAAGAGCATGACATTTCGAGAAGATGTAACAGCATTCCCGCTCTTTCCCCAGCTCAGAATGAGCGGGAATGCTATTCTTTTTTTCTGTACACAACAATCTGTGGAAAAAACTCTGCACAAAAGTTTGTGAAAAGCGACCGGCATGATTTTGCATTTCCTTCCTACGTACTCTCAACTCATGTCATCCCTTGCATGTTTCTGCTATAACGTGTTTGTTGAAGCTATAAATGTCATTTCCTAACATTGCACGACCCAGCTTAATCTATTTTTCATAAACCAGCAATTCGATGAAACTCGTTTTTGGATTGCTGTTTTGCAAACTTTTGTGCAGAGATTTTATTGAGAACATGACATTTCGAGAAAATGTAACAGCATTCCCGCTCTTTTCCCAGCTCAGAATGAGCGGGAATGCTATTCTTTTTTTCTGTACACAACAATCTGTGGAAAAAACTCTGCACAAAAGTTTGTGAAAACCGACCGGCATGATTTTGCATTTCCTTCCTACGTACTCTCAACTCATGTCATCCCTTGCATGTTTCTGCTATAACGTGTTTGTTGAAGCTATAAATGTCATTTCCTAACATTGCACGACCCAGCTTAATCTATTTTTCACAAACCAGCAATTCGATGAAACTCGTTTTCGGACTGCTGTTTTGCAAACTTTTGTGCAGAGATTTTATTAAGAGCATGACATTACGAGAAGATGTAACAGCATTCCCGCTCTTTTCCCAGCTCAGAATGAGCGGGAATGCTATTCTTTTCTTCTGTACACAACAATCTATGGAAAAAACTCTGCACAAAAGTTTGTGAAAACCGACCGGCATGATTTTGCATTTCCTTCCTAGTACGTACTCTCAACTCATGTCATCCCTTGCATGTTTCTGCTGCAACGTGTTTGTTGAAGCTATAAATGTCATTTCCTAACATTGCACGACCCAGCTTAATCTATTTTTCACAAACCAGCAATGCGATGAAACTCGTTTTTGGATTGCTGTTTTGCAAACTTTTGTGCAGAGATTTTATTGAGAGCATGACATTTCGAGAAGATGTAACAGCATTCCCGCTCTTTTCCCAGCTCAGAATGAGCGGGAATGCTATTCTTTTCTTCTGTACACAACAATCTGTGGAAAAACTCTGCACAAAAGTTTGTGAAACTGACCGGCATGATTTTGCATTTCCTCTTCAATATATTATTATTATTATTATTATTATTATTATTATTATTATTATTATTATTATTATTATTATTATTATTATTATTATTATTATTATTATTATTATGGACACCGTGATAGCCCAGTGGTCAAGTTCTACCATCTGGGCCCTGTCGCCAGTTCGATTTCCGTCGGTGCCACCAGTATTTTCATTGAACATACCGGTCTATTTCTGGACCAGTATTTTCATTGAACATACCGGCCCGTCTGGAAGTGTTGGAACTGCCCTTGCGGGGGTGTCATTAGAGCTTATCGTCAATTCTTCGTACTCCCCTCACGGGTGAGACGATGGAGGCGCATGTGCAGAAATGCATCAGCCATTGACAGAGAAGCACTATTATTATTATTATTATTATTATTATTATTATTATTATTATTATTGTTGCTTGGAGCTGCCTTGCGGGGGTGTCAGTAGAGCCTATCGTCAAATCTTCGTACTCCCCTCACGGGTGAGACGATGGAGGCACATGTGCAGAAATGCATTCGCCATTGACTGAGAAGCACTATTATTATTATTATTATTATTATTATTATTATTATTATTATTATTATTATTGACACCGTGATAGCCCAGTGGTCAAGTTCTACCATTTGGGCCCTGTCGCCAGTTCGATTCCCGTCGGTGCCACCAGTATTTTCATTGAACATACCGGTCTATTTCTGGACCAGTATTTTCATTGAACATACCGGCCCGTCTGGAAGTGTTGGAACTGCCCTTGCGGGGGTGTCATTAGAGCTTATCGTCAATTCTTCGTACTCCCCTCACGGGTGAGACGATGGAGGCGCATGTGCAGAAATGCATCAGCCATTGACAGAGAAGCACTATTATTATTATTATTATTATTATTATTATTATTATTATTATTATTATTGAGTCTTTGGAGCGGAGCCGCGTCACCGAACGGCCCCGTGCTACCAATGGAGGCACATGTCCGACAGGATCAAAGGCCAATTGACTGATAAATCTATTATTATTATTATTATTGTTATTATTATTATTATTATATAGCATAGTTTAAAGAGGGGAGTATAGATACTAGCTTTAGTATAACTAGCTAGTGTGTGTGGCCTTCTATCAGTGAGCCTTTCTCTGTCCCTTTTTTTTTTAGTGATTCCCTCTAACGGGAAGCGCTGCCATTTTTTTCATGTGTATTTCAAACTTTAGGTATGCCATGCTGAGGGCTAGCAAGGCGCCGATATATGTGGCACACCGTGGTGGTGGCTACGGAGTCTTTGCTGATAATACCTTCCTCCTTCTTTTCAGCTTGGGCTCCTCGAACCAGGAGGAAAGTCTTTGCGTGCTGCAGATCATGCTGCATTTTCTGATCATTTCACTATGAAAATTGGGAGTTCCCTGCAAACAGGGATGCATCCAATTAAATTCATTAACGAATCGAGCAGGAATGCAATGCATCTCATCAACTCTTCATCGCAAGGGTTCAACAAGCTCGACGATGACACTTGCCGACCGAACGTGAAGGTAAATTATGTTAGTTGTTACATACATCCATGCAATGTAAGTTTTTGTTACGTGTGTTGTATTTTTTCTATAAATATTGTTGTAAATAATGTCAGGTCAGCAAGGGTACTCCTATTGTGACTGTCACCACCGCAATATCGAAAGATCAAGAGATTTTGCTCAGCTATGCGCCTAATCCAGACCTAGAGATAGCTACGCTGCCAAGCGATGCACATCCGGTCTGGTTGAAAGAGGCTGCCAAGGAAGGAGCTAAAATCCCAGTTTTCCTGTTCGAGACTGACATTGGTCATGTATGTTTCATCGTTCCTGAGAAAGAACATCCGCTTCCACTTAAGTCAATTTCCTTGCTTCATGAAGCAAAGGTTGAACTTTTAGCGTCGGTCAGCAGTATTAGTTCTGATGGAAAGCAACCGCTCTCCAGGTCATCATCTATTCCGCCGGAAAAAAAGAGGAAGCTTCTCGACAGCGTGTCCTCAATTTCAGATAGTCGCCGCACGCTTCTGCCCAGGGAAAGCTCGGACATTACAGTCATCACAGAAAAATCAAGCTTGAGTGATGCACAGGTAAAAAATAAATAAATGAAAATTATTACTGAGAAGATTCTTTTTTACAGGCAGGTGTTCCTGACGTTGATGCTAACCTCGACAGCTGGAAACAGTCAGACAGTTCTACTGTCACTACAGGATATGATGTTAGTAGCTGCAGCAGCTCTAGACTATATCTTCCTACTGGCTCCATGGTAATTTTTTTTCTCTACCTGTCTATGTTCATGCTGGTTAATGTTCATAAGCGATCTTGTTTGCGTAGAACGTCGACGAAGAGTGTTCAGATACGGATTCAAACGGTGATGCTGCATCTATCAACCCTGGATTGCTTCCTCCTCTGGTCGGCGTGGACGATGCGGAATTATCCAACGAGCTTCGATTGAACTTCGACGAGCTTATGGAATCGAATGAGCTGTTGTATAACATCATGAGATTATCACCAATTCCTTACAGCAGACCACGTAAGAATCCAACGCGCCCCTACACGATGAAAAGTCGCACGAAAGGTGCAGTGAAGCTTCAGAGACCGTCTGCGCTCCAAAAACTGTCGGGGATTACCTTCGCCGACTTGGACAGGGAAGTTAAGTCTGTCTGCTGCAAAAAGTGGAAGTGTTATTCATTTATCGACACGCGTGATGTGCTTTACACGAGAGCGAAGAATGCGTCATCGTCTCTCAGTGAGCTTTATTCTTGGGCAGCTTCGCAGCTTGAATCGTTTCAAACAAAAACTGGATCGTTTCAGTATATGTATTTAACGGAGGCTGTGTGCAAAGTAGCCTGGCAGCGTATCTACGGGATCGGTGATAAAGTTTTGTCAAGAGCACACAAACTTCTTGCAAATAACACGAAGGTTTTGACAAAAAGCTACTCAACCGTTCCTGAAACAGAAGATGTGGTAGCAGTATTACTCTGCGAGAAGTTCATGGAGAGTTACCCGGAGATATGCAGCGACGGAATATGGAGGATGCAAGAAATGGCTCAGGACGCAGGAGTCCAAAACTATGTTCGCGAGAATTGGAAAGATATGTGCCTTCGGTTTGGTTGTTCGAAACGAGTTGATCCAAATAATCCTCCGACAGACAATACGATCAACAAAGTTTGGCGCATGGATTTTCCGCACGTCAAGTTTGTCAGAGGTATTATGCATATTTTCGTTATCATTACTTATTACAGGTTTGTTTTGCAGAAGGAGATTTCTCAAAATGCGAGATCTGCACAGAGCTTGCTGCTGATCATTCTAACGGTTTCAGGACTGAAGTAGAAGCTCAAGAATGGCGTCGCCGTAGCAGGCTTCATCACAAAATTCACAGGGCGTGCCGCGTTGCCAGCATGCAGCGCAAGAAGGCAGCACCAGCAGATTTTGCTGCCACAGTCATATCAGCCGATATGAAACCGCCAGTGAAGATCCCATCTTGCCGCCGCGCCGCGAAAGATTTCAAAGGAAAAATTGTGTTTCGCCTTTGCGTTGGAATCAATACCTGCTACACTACCGATACGCATTTTATTCTGACGTACCTTGAAGGCGCGGTAGAACACGGCGCGAACAGCAACATTACTATGCTTGCCGCACTTTTACATTGGCAACTTTGGAACCCTCGCACAATGCAAGCGTGGAAATTATATCTTGAGTGGGACGGAGCTGGTGATAACACCGCGTGGGCGATGCTGGGTTTCCTTGGGCTCAATGTCGTTGACAGAGGAATCCGTTTCCAAGTAGAGTCACATCGCAAGCCACCAGGGCACGGGCACGATGGAGATGATCAGGAATTTCCAGTTATGGATATCGGGTGGAAGAGCACCTTCCTGACAACTAACATCGCTCAAGCGTTATTAAAGCTCATTCTTGCATTCAAGAAGCAGCACAAGAAGAGGCATGTGCTGGTTGTTCTCGGATGTAACTACGACTGGATGACTCATTTTAGCCCGTGTATGAACAAGAGTTTCAAAAACTACAACAAACCCTTGGCATATAGAATCACCAAGAAAGATCCTGACGCTTTGCCGACTGTAGAGATCGCTACTTGGGGAGACGCACAGGATTTTCATGGAGTGCGTGATGATCCCAGAGGAGAACCGATCAATTTGTTTATCGGACGCCCCGGTAATAATATTATCTATCTTTCTCTTTCTCTCTCTCTCTCTCTCTATATATATATATATATATATATATCTCTCTCTCTTTCTCTCGTTCTATCTATCTATCTCTCTCTCTATTTATGACAGCGACCGACATGCCTCCCAAGCTTCCAGTCGGCTACTTCGTCAATCCGCGCCTGAAGAAGGATATTCGTGCTTTGGCTACTAAATACCTAGGGCCGGATGAGCGAGCACATGTGGAGGAAATGTTAGCAGGTGGAAATTTGACCAGAGTAGAGGTGGATGGAGATTACTTCGAAGGCGGCCTGCCCGGCCGTCCTGCTCATATGTCCTGTGTCGATGCAAAAGGCAAGGAATGGAGAGCAGAATTTCGATTGATCGACGAGCTACCTGTAAATTGGATGGAGTTGCCTCAAGAACGACAGGAGAAAATGAACGCACTTACGCGTTTGACCGATGAAGAGCTGCTGTCCTTACCACGCACTTATTTTGTTAATGAAGGACGTCCTCCAGCTCACCCGAGATGGCGTGGTGCAAGACAGCTTACTAGCGAAGAAAAGCAGGAGCAGGATTTAGCATTTGGAAATGCTTCTGAGCCTTGGCGGAAAATTCTCACGTTGCTAAGATCGTCAGAGGAAAAAAAGCAATTTGCGTCCAAGCAGATGGTAGTTAGCGAATTGAAATCATGGATGAGAATGCATGGTGTTGCAACGCAAAACTCCGATCGGAAACAGTTCAAGAAGGCAGAGCTTATTGAACAAGCGTGGAACCATTTCGAACGATGCGACTGTGGGTTCCCTGAGGAAGAAGAGCTTGGTGCTGCTCAGCCTGCAGAACCAGTGGCAGATTCAGAGGATGACTTATCTGATACTTCATCTTCCAGTTCATCAACTGACTCATCGTCTGATCGATCTTCTGGTTCAGAGGAAGAAAAGCATGGTATTAGTTTTCTTCTTCTTCTTCTTCTTCTTCTTCTTCTTCTTCTTCTTCTTCTTCTTCTTCTTCTTCTTCTTCTTCTTCTTCTTCTTCTTCTTCTTCTTCTTCTCCTCCTTAACATGATGCTATCCATATTGTAGATGATTCAGATCGCTCCGACGCAAGTTGGAGAATGCGTAACTCAGGAATCCGTTTGCGCGGACGTCGCCGCGCACGTCGTGCTGCGGGTGGACGTGGACGTGGACGTGGACGTGGTCGTATGTGATTATTTTTTTTGAATGAATTTTTCTGGGTCCGACTTTTTCATAATGGTTTTTGTCTAGGGCAACTGCAACTGTAACGCTTCTTCTAAAAACTGAAATTAGAAATTTGTTTAACTCTGATAATGCACCAGAATCTGATGTGAAGCGTCCTCCCTCCGACCCATTCCCCCCCCCACCCCCCCCCCCTCCCCCTCTACGTACCAGCGTACGTCACAGCGGGCAAACAGAATTTTTTGAAGGTAAAACCATGTCTTAATATAGTAAAATGCTTAATATAAGCAAGAATAAACAGTAAAAGCAAATTCTGCATGTTCGGCATTGTTATCATCATAGATTCATGGTAGCCGGGACTACGAAAAAGTAGAAAAATTACCGTGTCGGACCGGTTCCTGCCCACCTCTGAAGATGAAGTTAAAGTGTATTACAATTAATAAAAACATATTTTAATATTATTTTTATATGTTCTGCAATCAGGGAATTCATTTCCTTTCATTTCCACACGTTTTCAAAAAAGTCCATATACTTCATGGAAAATTTCGGAAAAAGGGATACCCCCATTGTCGAATGTTTAGTTAATATGGATGAGCCACCAGACAGCACATATGTAAATATCACACTTCCACCCGTTCTTGTTGTCCCCGCCGTATCTACCTCGGCCAATGATGTGTTTGTATCGTAATTTGAATAAGAAGGTGTTCCTCCCAATGTAGTATTAAGAATAATTCTCGCAATACATGTTTTAGTATCAGAATTGCTAATACACAAATTCTCAAAGTAGATTATGTTGTAGTTTGTTTTGCTGTTGAATGTGGCGCGGTTTCTAATAGTAAATATGGCATTCTCAGTTGCTCCTATAGTTTTTACATTGTCATACGAGTTTGTTATAGCAATAGTTCTGTCAATAACCCCCTCAACCGCCAAAAACATGCTCGCCGTTTTCATTACAACGGATTGAAGGCTTGACGAATATGCTTTTGCATAAATAGCAAATGCAGCCTGATCTAATGATGGAGTAGTAGCAGTGCTCGCGTATTTAATCGCATGAATTACTTCCATTCGTCCAGTGCGGGGATTTTCAATTTTGAACGTAATTTGACCACTGCCCAGATATTGAACAACGATTTCAAACACATTCAATTTAGTAAAATCAATCGTGGGGAAGTTTCCAGTATTGTTGCATTTATCAACATTCCACGCATATTGACTAACCACATTTTCAACACTCCCCGCCGTTCTTACAACTGACATTCCCGAGTTTGATTGTCTAAAACATAAATTGTCTGCTGGTGTGCCTATGCCGATATCGCAATTGAAAGTATCTGCCGCGAGGGTCGTTGGAAATAATGCGGAAAATCTAGCAACCAAGCCCATGCCACTTCTATATTTTGCCCGCTCAATAGTCGTAATCTGTGCGGTTGAATTACCTGAGGCCGATGTGGTCAAAACCGCCATTGAATTAGCAGTTGATACCACCCCGCCGTTTGTTTCTGTTTTGTCAAAGAAACGTGTATTAATACCACATGTAAATACATTTTGTAATACTGGCGATAAAGTGGCCGTTCGCAATTCTCCGAAGGCCGTTGTAGGTAAAGCATCTTTAATATTATCTATTGATAAAGAAGAAGATGACGATGTAGTCGATGACGATGGAGTGCTCGTGCTTTGACCAAAAAGGTTCATTTTTATTATATATGTAAGTCTTTTTTTTTCAAAAATAGACTAATCTTATATTATAAGATATTTTATATAAACCATGTCGGTGATAATACACGAATTGCCCGCGGATATCGTTGGCCACATAAGAACATTTGTTTATGCAGAAATGCCCCTGCCGAAATATACAGAAGAATTTTGCAATATATGTGGCTTGTCTCGCACATTCCGGTCGCATCCTCCGATTATAGCAGGCAATTTCTATGGTGTGGATAGTATTGAGTTTTTCACAATCTGCTCCATCAAATGCTACAGGCGAGAGTCTAATCTTAGAGTAAAATATGGAGAGCCCCCTTTAGTCGTTGTTAAGTATTAGCCTTCTTTTTAATTCTAGCACTTCTTCTTAATGGTGCTTTTGTTTCCTCTTCTTGTGGTGCTTCTTTTTTTTCTTTGATAAACTCATTTACTATTTTCGCACCTATATGAGATATTTTCCTGAGTGCCGTATTTGTTATTTTCCCGCCGTGGTCATTCCATATCTGCTCAAGCAATTTATACTTATCCTCTCTACTAGCACTTTTACCTAATGGTTGATATTTGCATTCTTCGTCTCCGTTTTCGCTTTTAATTTCATTAGTATTATTTAAATTTAAATATAAATCTATTTTGCGTCTCAACTCCTCTAATTCTGTTTTAATACTTTCTGCCTTAATTTCTTCAGGGTCGGCCACATTAACCCAACTATAACTAAAACTGGTGAGCATATCGCCATGCCCCAATACATTGCTTACCCACGTATTAAAATTCTCTAATTTCGGATTGGCAAAATTACTATACGACAAACTAGCATATAATTTTCGCAACATACTGCTCTTCTGTGTGTATTCCGATAGCCAAGGAAAGATTTTGATAATCCTTTTATTTAGTTCATTGTTCTTTTGTTTATCAAGCACCCCTTCGCTGTTAATAATAACTGCTTTTTTCTTTTTGAAATGATTTCGTATTGAATTTACTTGTTCTATTACAAACTGGGGAGTAAAAAGGACAACAGGCCTCTCAGTCCAATTCTTTTTTTGTCCTTCTCTCTTTTTCGCTAGGTTATTCACTCGCAACCAACTCGGTTTATCTGGTATTAATTCATATGTGTTTTTGTCAAATATTTCCACAGGCCTTGCTCCAATTGCTATCATTAAAGCAAGTAGTTTAAGATAAGGGTCATTACTTAATATCATATCGTTCATTTTAGCCATTACATCACGGACATCAATTTGTATTTTTTGTTCATTTTTGGCTTTGACATCTTTCTTATATCCTTCAACGATATCAATCCGCTCGTCTTCATTAAGATTAAAATACTTATCAAGTTTGCTCATTTCATATACTTTTTCACTTTGGTAAGGCTCTATTGCTTTCTTTCTCACCTCAGAAAGTCTTTGCCTTCTACTATTCAAATTTGGATACACGATAGCATATTTAGGATATATAACTTTTAATGCTTCAAGCACTTCTTCATCACTCGTAGTCGTGCTAAATAAAGATATAATAGCATTATGGAAGGCTATTCTTGGTTTTAATTCGCTATCGTAGAAGTTGGACACGACCTCATAAATTTTATTTTCAGTAGTAGCAACTCTTAACTGCCTAACAAACTTTTTGTCGTCTTCGCTCCACATCGACTGGTATATAATAGACAAGTCTATTTTTTTCTAAGTCAAAAATAGAAAATCCACCAGTCGTCAATTCCGCTTCGCCGACGCTTCCCGTATTGTTTGCCCCGCGGTTATGTCTCAGAGCACCAATCGCCTTCAACTGCTTCTTTTTGCCCCGTCCTTAAAGTCATTTTTTTTTTAAAGTCCACTATAATTTTAAGGACACCCTAGAAGCGGTATTTTATTGTAATTCTAACTCCGCCCATATTACCACACGCCCTATCCTTACTTCCTTATTATTTTTATTAACATTATTATTATAAAAAAAGGGCATGTAAAAGAGGATTTAACCCCATTTGACTGAGTTTAACTATGTCCTTGTGGAAGTCCCCTGTTTTAGTCCCCTGTTTTCAGAGAAGTTGGCCGACCCTGACCGACCCCTTATAGTCCCCCACACCATTTACCCGCGGGGGGTAATCTTACATTTAAGAACAGGGGATTACAACCCCCGATAGTTTAAATGAAGACTTTTCAACGAAATAAGCCTCCTACACCTATTGTTTAAGTCCTTGTGAGTTGGCGGATCCTTGTTTCCATAAGTACCCTTGATTTACAAAAACAGCAAAATACGCTCTCCTATTCATCGCGGGTAATAAACCGATTGAAAACTTCGCCTCCAAAACATGGAAAAAATTGATTTTTTTCGACATTTTCAAAACTTTTTCACATTTTTGAGAAAAAAATGAAACAATAAAATGAGTATCTTATAAAAAAATGAAAAAAAAATAAGGACTTATTGAAAAAAATAAGGACACCTAGCAAGCCTTATTTCACTATAAGTAGTCTTACTCTTCACCTTTCCACCCGTCCTTGTTTTAATAACGTATTACATTAAGATTACCACCCGCCATTGATACGAAGGCCTATTTTGCCATAATACCGCTTCTAACCTGTCCTTGTTTTTTAAGGACACACTGGAAGCAAAAAAAACAATATCGTTATGGCTGAGCCGAGGCCACCAATTTCGGTAAAAAAATAGTTCTGGCAGTTTTGCCCGCACACTTTTACTGGATTCTGAGTTGTGATATGTAAAAAATATTTTTTTGTATGTTCATGTGTGTTTTCCCCCAACCCCCCCGCCACTCACTTCGTGAGTGTCCGCCCCCCCCTTCCCCCCCATTTTGTGGTGTGATCATTTATGTTGGATAGACAGGTCTATGTTGTATATTATAAAACAAGCATTAGAAACATAAAAAACCAACATAAGACACAGCAAAAACAGACATTCAAACATATCAAAAACATACCTTTGTTTTACAAAAAACGACAAACTGAGCACAATAAGAGAGATTTAGACAAAATAACGACAAAAACCATATAAACGAAGTATATATACAATTTTATGAAATAAAATGGTGTTTTTGTCGTTATTTTGTCTAAATCTCTCTTATTGTGCTCAGTTTGTCGTTTTTTGTAAAACAAAGGTATGTTTTTGATATGTTTGAATGTCTGTTTTTGCTGTGTCTTATGTTGGTTTTTTATGTTTCTAATGCTTGTTTTATAATATACAACATAGACCTGTCTATCCAACATAAATGATCATATATATATATATATATAATAATAATAATAATAATAATAATAATAATAATAATAATAATTATAATAATAATAATAATAATAGTGCTTCTCTGTCAATGGCTGATGCATTTCTGCACATGCGCCTCCATCGTCTCACCCGTGAGGGGAGTACGAAGAATTGACGATAAGCTCTAATGACACCCCCGCAAGGGCAGTTCCAACACTTCCAGACGGGCCGGTATGTTCAATGAAAATACTGGTCCAGACGGAGCGGTATGTTCAATGAAAATACTGGTGGCACCGACGGGAATCGAACTGGCGACAGGGCCCAGATGGTAGAACTTGACCACTGGGCTATCACGGTGTCCATAATAATAATAATAATAATAATAATAATAATACCAATAATAACAATAATAACAATAATAATAATAATAATAATAATAATAATAATAATAATAATAATAATAATAATAATAACAACAACAACAACAACAACAACACACAACACAACACTCAGCATATACCACACCAACATCCACTCACTCAAAGCACACCACCAACATCTACTCATACAGCTCCAGCTCCTACACTTCCAACCAAACATCATCATAATCACAGGCAACTACATCCAACAACCAATCAGCAACAACGCATTCTCCATCCACATGTACACTGCAGAACATCACATAGACATCTCAATTTACTTCAAAAGCAACATGCACCTCACTATAGGCAATAGACATCTCAGTTTACTTCAAAAGCAACATGCACCTCACTGTAGACAATAAACAAAACATATCGCAATCATGTAAACACCAATAATTCTACAAATACATAATAATAAACTAAAAAACAAGCAAATACACACAATAATAGGTATGTATAGACGCCCAACGATAAAGATTTTATGCACGCACTTCAAAATAGAATAGATAACATTCTGCACAAGGCACCTGCAAGCACAATAACAATAGTAGGAGACCTTAACTATAATCTCCTAGACAACATACACAAACCGCACTAAGATATGATGAACTCATTATACACAACCTATACACGACAATAAACAAAGCAACACGACACGACATACACCACAAGTCCGGCACGCTCATCGACATGATACTCACCAACATTAGCACTGGCATTGAATCAAATATAATCAGCTCATGCATATCTGACCACCACCCAATATAAGTAATAATACACACACAAACAAACAAACCAGACACAAACACTACACACATGCTCACAAACAATAACTACAACAAACACAGGGAGTCTATAATAGCAGACCTAAAAACACAGCTAGAATACATCGAAACACAGACACAGACCAAAGTTTCCTAGAGATACAATCAACAATAACGAAAGTTATAGGACACTAAGAGAGGAAACCTAGAAAAAGCAACAGAAGGAAAAACTAGTGTTAACCAAAAATAAAAAGACAAATAAGAAAACGACATGCACTATACAAAAGATGGAAAGACAACCCAAGTATAGAGAACAAGCAAGCCTACACTGCACACAAATACAAAGTCAACAAACTCATACACAAAGCAAAACAAGAAGAAATCATGAAAGTGCTGGAAGAGAACAAAGACAACCCAAAGAAACAACACAGAAAACTCAAAGAGCTAGTACCAAATAACAAACCACCAACAACATCGGTAACAATAGCACACTACAACAATAGAACATACACAGACCCAATAGATATAGCAAATGCATTCAACAATCATAACAATAGGCAAGAAAGCAAGCAACAACATACCGAAAATAGAACAGGAACACACAGACAGGAAGAGATAATAGAGGTAGAAACACACACACACATCCTAGCTTCAAACTACATACCATAACACAAGACACAGTTTACAAGACACTCAAGAACATAAACAGAGACAAAGCAGAAGATATATTTAAAATAAAGCCTGCAATAATAAAAGACACACACGTTTCTTTGCACCCACACTCACAAGAACTCTTCAACAAAGTAATAAAAGAAAACAGCTACCCAGATGCATAAGTAATAGAAATATACAAAGCCAGCGACACAAGCATGCCAGCCAACTACAGACCAATATCACTGCTACCAATAATAGCTCAAGTCTTTGACACAATAATAAATAAGCATGTCATGGATTATCTAACAAAGCACAACATAATTTCACACACACAAAACACATTCCACACACACAAAACACATTCCTACCAAACTCAAACACGATCATGACAATCCAAACAATCGTAAACCAAATACATAAGCACATATACTATTACTAAGAAGAGCTAGCGTTAGCACTATATGTAGATCTATCAAAAGCCTACGACACAGTACAACACGCAAAGCTGATTGACAAACTTCGAAAAAAATTCAATTTCTCTGAAGACACTGTTAACTTCTTTGCGTCCTACTTCTCAAACAGATTCCAAGAAGTACACACACAGCACGCAAAATCACACAAGCGCACTATCACACACGGAATCCCGCAAGGCAACATGCTATCTACTACATTCTTCTTGCTGTATATCAATCATATAATAAACATAATAAAACAAGGAACAGTGTACACATATGCAGACGACACTCATAATAACAACCAAATCGCCCAACAGTCTACAACAAAAAACACAAACTGAAATAACTCAACTAATCAACTATTTTCATTCCAACAACCTCGTACCAAACCCTACCAAGACAACATACACAATCTTCCTCAAAACCAAACAGAACGTGACAATAAGCATAGACAACCACACACTCGAACAATGCCAACATGCAAAACTCCTGGTCATAACACTCCAACACAACCTACGATATAACCAACACATAAGCATCATCATACGCAAACTACAACCAACAATCACTTCCTTCCAATACGCACAGCAATTCCTCGACACAGCAAAAATGAAACAACTATACCTCACACATATCTTCCCACACCTAATCCAACACATCTCCGTCTGGGGGACCCATGACAAAAACAAGAAGCACATACAACCACTCATAAAAATACATAAAAAAATCATCAGAATAATAACCAAGACATATTACCGAGCACATACTAAGCAGCTCTTCGACCAACTCGAAATCCTTGTCAATTATACAAACTCAGAGGTGTATAGAAATCCCCCATCCACCCATTAAAGAACTCAACCGACAACATCTTCACCCCAACCAACAATATCCATTCATACCATACTCGTTGTATAGAAATCCACCAATCCACCCATTAAAGAACTCAACAGACCACTACACGACAACATCTCCACCCCCAACCAACAATATCCATTCATACCATACTCGAAATTCAACAAAAAGCAACCTATTCATCGACCACAACACCCCATACCTCACAAAAATGTTCCTCCATCAGTGGAACCAACTCCCAGAGTATATCAAAGACACAACATCACTCAACATCTTTCAAAAACTGATAAAAGCATATCTACTTGAACAGCGAAAACATAGTAACGATAATAATAATAATAATAACTTTGGAGCGAATGGTCACAGCCTGCCTACATAAAAAAAAAGAAGCAGCAATAGCACCCCTCTTTCCCGTCACATAATCTGTGAAGAGCCTCCGCTGGACCTCGCCCAACAAATATGGTCTCTGCAAACACCATCTCATATGACTGGCACTCCCCCCTCTCTCTCCCTTTCTCTCTCCCTCTCCTTTTTCCAGCTCTCTCTCTCTCTCTCTCTCTCTCTCTCTCTTTCTCCTGCTTTCTCATCTCTATACTTCTTCTCTCTCTCCTCTCTCTCCTTCTCTCTCCTTTTCTCTCTCTCTCTCCTTCTCTCTCTCTCTCTCTCTCTTTAATTTCTCCCCCTAAACCCAGAGATCACGAGCAGACATACTTCTCTGTACATTATCTATCCTACATATATAGACACTCATATCGCTTCAAAGCCGCGCCCAGACTCATATGCAGACTATTTATATTAATACTTGATGCTAAACTCAAGCAAGATTTAATATTACTGAGCCACCTCGATGAATGTATTAGATAGCATTACTTTTCGTGGACCTTGCTTGAGTCAAATTATAAAATTGTTCTCTAAATAAACAAGAAGGGAATTTCGAAACAGCGTACAGAAACAAAGAAGTCTTGTTGTTTGTGCTAAAGTACTGCAATCTGGCTATAAAAACACACACGACACGACGAGAGAGTGAGAAAAGATAAGTGAGAAGAAATAAAGTACCTCGCTGCAAAGAAGAGCATCGTATTTAAAACTCTGCACAGACATCTTTTTCTGTTTTCAGCTCCAGAAAAAAAGGCATTGCATGATGTTGCGGCCAACCCCAAAAGAGAGACCAAGGAGTGAGTGGATGGGGTGCAAGCAAGACTCAATACATAATAAAAGAGAGCTGAAAAAAGGATCTCTGGCTGCAGCGAACGAGAAGACAGCGTCCGCCAGGCGCCCACAGGTCAGGTTGTGTGCAGGGAGGGCACGCCCTTCTCTCTACTCTAAAATTTTAACGCATTCAGCCAGCAGACAAATCATGTGTGCGTTCTCTCTCTCTCTCTCTCTCTCTCTCTCTCTCTCTCTCTCTCTTCTCTCTCTCTCTCTCTCTCTCTTTCTCTCTCTCTCTCTCTCCCTGTGTATGTGTCTGTTTGTCTAAGTAGTAATGAGAGTAGAAGGAGGAGGGAGGAAGATAAACAACAGGGGGAAAATGAAGAAGCAAATGGGGGAAGAGGGGAGGAGCAGGAACACACACATATGCATGTATGTAGAGAGAGGTGAGGGGTGGGGGGGGACACATTTCTGCATGTAAATACACAATCTTAGCTGCAGGTAGCTCGTGTGAGGCTTTGAGATCCTCCTGCCTCCCAACGAACGAGCGAGCGAACAAACAAACATACAGAAACAAAGCAAAACGCACCTGCTTAAAGAGCTAGACGTTGACGGAAGCGTAGTAGAATCAAACACTACAAACGAAACAAAACAAAGCGAAAGAATACGATACCGAACACAAAACAAAACAAAACGCACCTGCTTGAACAACCGTTGAAGGAGACACAATAGAAACAAGCAAACAAGCAAACAAAACAAAACAGACACAGAACAAAACATAACCCGCCGACTTGAACGAAGAACAAACAAGCAAGGAAGCAAACAACAAACAAGCAAGCAAACAAACAAAACAAAACAAAACAAAGCAAAGCAAAGCAAAAAGGCACCTGCTCGAAGAGCCAGACGTTGGTAGAGGAAACATTCTTGAGCAGCAAGCCTGGTGAGTGTGGTATGTGTGTGTGTGTGTGTTTGAGAGATAGATACATACTAAGATAGGTAGATAGGTAGGTAGGTAGTAGCAGTAGTAGAAGTAGTAGTAGTAGTCGCAGGATAAGGAGGAAGAGGACGAGGAGGAAGAAGAAGAAAAAAAAAAAAGAAGTAAAGGTGAGGAGGAGAAAGAGGACAGAGAAGAAGGATGAGGAGGGAGGAGGACACGGGGGGCGGGGGGGGGGGGGCAAGCAGGAGTGAACATGCTAAAAAGGAGGAGAAAGGAAGAGGAAAGAAAGAAGGAGAATGAAGTTATTGCTAAAAGGAATGCACATGAGTAGAAAAGAAGAAAAATCTTTTTCTCCGGAAGGTTGACTCTTGTAAGAGCGACTGATTTGCATGCACACATTGCAGTACGTGTACGTCATCTATGCTTGAAGACTAAAACATCTCTCTATCTCTCGCTCATGCACTCACGGGGCAGACAGACATGACAGATACATTTACACACGCATACACCCCGACAGTTTATCATACACTCTCGAGGTTGTAAGAAAAAAAAACTAATATCAACAATGGTATGTGTCTAACGATTATCTTTGCCATGAAAATACTACTACTGGCTATAGAGTTTGCATTCCATTGACCCCGCCTCTCTCCGGCGAAACTGCTCTAGTTGTTGCGAAAGCTCAATTGAATTCTTTTCATAAGGCACTCACTACTATTACGACAACTACTATATTACTTAAGATAGAAGAAATATATAACGGAGAGGTTATATGGGTTTCCGACGATTTTCATATCCAGAAACTCAACTGTGTTTTGAAAAGGAAGCAATGGTCGGCGACAAGTGTTAGGTCGGCAGCCGCGAAACCAGCCACAGGTTGCGCCACTAGTATTACAGCTGAGATGATCAAACCGGTGCCATGTAGTTAAATTTAAGTGTAAGTAATATATTGATAAATAATATTACAACTCAGATTGTCAAATCTGCCACACTGGGCTACTGACACACAATGTTTACACCAAAAGTCTGACAGCCATTATGCAAACAACCCCTCCTCGTTACGTGACTGTTACAAGCTAATACGCGGTGCAAAATCTAACCGTGCCTCAATCAGTGTTGTGAGCATTACACGCAATAATGATCCAGCCGTTTCCCTGAAGTATCATGATGTTTTCAAGCAGGTCACGTTCATTTGTATAGATTTCTTGAATAGATAATATCATCATCATATAGGAGGAGTGTGTGCTGCTGGACTCATGATTTGTTTTCTCGAACCGTCACAGTACCTTCTCTGGGCCCTCCCCGAGTAGTGTGGGTAGCCGGAGTCTGAGTGTTTTATTAATACGAAGAACACTAGCAAATCATCTAATCAATTGATGTATTTACTATACATTGACTTTCTATAATATGTTAATGTATTAATCATTTACTTGAGTATTATTGTAATAGTTTGAAGGAGTGACTCAGTTGAAAACTTAGTAATAAACATTCATAATATTGTTTCATCAGTAATATATTAACATTGATTTGAAATTTGGTAATATATATAGAGAAGTTGAAAACTGTATATCAGAGGGATCATTTTCCTCAATTTTCCGGCAGGCTCCTCGAACTATAGTAATCCCCAGATGACAGTGCTTCCTGTAGGCATCACCCCCCGGATAGCCGCTAAAAAGTACACTTTTCCTGGTGACAGGTGCACCTACCTGTTTTTTCAGTATTATTGCTGCAATATTTGCCCGGATTGGACCTGATGACATTTTATTCCTGGTCTGTTGCCGTTTTCTTTTCTGCTTTCAGAGTCACTGAGCT
Source organism: Paulinella micropora (assembly GCA_019918135.1). Lineage (NCBI taxonomy): Eukaryota > Cercozoa > Imbricatea > Euglyphida > Paulinellidae > Paulinella > Paulinella micropora. The sequence continues at coordinate 21,721 of WBZZ01002021.1, forward strand.
AATACAACGAGACGGTGGCATCATTCTCAGCTTTGAGGACTGTGTTTGGTTGTATTACCGACTTTTCTACGAGCTATCATTGCGGATAATATTACATTCCCTCAGTCTCTGCTCAGGCTCGCCGCCACAAGCCCCCACGACACTCCCTCCCGCGCCCCCACAGTAAGGTGCCCCCGCCCCCCCCGCCCCCCCGCCCTCGGACAGTCGTCAACTGACATGGAAATAAGGGCTTGCCATGCCGTGATACAAACCTGAGCTGCCCCTGAAGAACACTTCAGACTCGACGAAGTTTTAAAACTTCTGCCTTATAGTAAAGCTAATATATATTTTGAATTGTTTGAGTTGTCAAAAAAAGGAAAACATTATAAATATTATACTTATTATTAAATTTTAAATTTTATTGAAAATATATATATAGTTTATAACGAGGTCATCCGGTCTAGTCCGCTCTAGTGCAAACAATTAAAACTCTAGTGGAAGGCTGCCAGCTGGTTCCCATGAGACACTACAAAAGGGGACTGGCTGGCTTCTGGCACAAGCACATCTGGTCAAGGCAAGCTGTTGTAAGACCTGGCCAGACTTGCTTGTGAAAAACATCTGTGCCCCGCTCAACTGGCACTCCGGGTATTAACCGACTTCTAGGACTTACGGAGCTGCACAATCCCTATTGCAGTAGGGATTGTGCCACTTCCGCAACTCCGACTTCGCGTATATGGCTCACTTCATAAATGGCTCACTTCGCGTATATGGCTCACTTCGCGTATATTGCTCACTTCGTGT
>WBZZ01002021.1:37500-40000 GCA_019918135.1 Paulinella micropora
TGTGGCAGGAGGAGTTGGGAGCTCATATTGACAGGGTGGCTAGCCCCAGACTCGATGTTGATGCTGATATAATTTTGTTGGAATTCACGCAAATGTTTGCGTTAGGGGAGTGTCCTGAATGCGAAAATTCCTTATTTTTTCGCCTATTTTCTGCACCCTCGTCGGAATAAATCATGGTTTGTGTGAACCAGGAGCATATTGACAGGGTGGCTAGCCCCAGACTCGATGTTGATGCTGATATAATTTTTTTGAAATTCACGCAAATATTTAGGGAAGTGTCCTTAATGCCAAAATTCCTTGTTTTTGAGTACTTGCCGGTACCTCCGGCAATTGAACGTACCCTGTCGACGGGGCAGGGGGGTCGGGGGGAGGGCAACCACAGCCCGGCAATTGTACGTACCCGTTTCGGTCGCGGGTGGCACACAAACCTGAAAGTTGAGGTCTTTTTGCCACCAGGCGCCGTTGGCGCACACCAGAGGGATTTAGCGGCTCATATTTGGTGTATCTGATGGTTTGCGGTGCGCTTCGCGCATCTCCCCCCCCCCCCCCCCCCCCCCCTCGGGCTGAGGTTCCCGGGGGGAGGGCCCCCGGGAGCCCCTTCCCCGTCGACAGGGTACGTTCAATTGTCGGAGTACCATCAGAACGCAAGTGTAAGCTCTGGTACCATCAGAATAATAATAATAATAATAATAATAATAATAATAATAATAATAATAATAAATAATAATAAATAACTAGGGGCTGCGCCAACACCTCAATGATGGTTTGCGGTGCGCTTCCGCACCCCCCCCCCCCCCCCCTCGGGCTGAGGTTCCCGGGGGGAGGGCCCCGGGAGCCCCCCTTCCCCGTCTACAGGGTACGTTCGATTGCCGGAGGTACCAGCAGAACGCAAGTGTAAGCTCTGGTGGCACAAAACCCTAAAATCTCTGGTCTTTGTGCCACCCGGCATCAAATCTTTTGGATCTCCGGAGAGAGCTCACCGAGAGGTGTCGGGTACACCAAACATCAGCCTCAAACTCCCTCCAGCGACCCCTCCTTTCCATAATCGACAGGGTACGTTCAATTACCGGAGGTAACCGGCATAAACCCTTCCGGCACATCTCTTAGAGCCTTGCAGCGTTGTCAACCATTCATTTGGTGCCGGCTACTTCGTGTGGTGTACGTACAATTGCCGGGCTGGGGTTCTGGGGAAAAGGGCCCCCCGGACCCCCCCTTTCCCGTCGACAGGGTGCCGGAGGTACCAGCAGAACGCAAGTGTAAGCTCTGGTGGCACAAAAACCTAAAATCTCTAGTTTTGGCGCCACCCGGCACCAAAACTTTTGGATCTCCGAAGAGAGCTCACCGAGAGGTGTCGGGTACACCAAACATCAGCCTCAAACTCCCTCTGGTGCACGCGAACGGCGCCTGGTGGCGCAAAAACCTGAATTTTCCGATTGTTACGCCACCTGGCATCACAATTTTTTATTTTCAAAGAGAGCTCATCAAGAAGTGTCATGGTTGACGAAATCAGAAGCTCCTTTTTTCTGACATTAGTCGATATCTCATCAGTTGATCTCATCACTTACTCCACGGAGTGAACCAAGGCCACTTGAGGTGTCACTGACCCTCCCTTGGCTTGCTTTTTTGAAATGGGTGCCATCTGTCGACAGACAGAGAATTAGGGGATGGTGTGGGTGTGCTGGGCCCGTGGTGGGGTGCCTTATGTGTGCCTAGCCATACGCCTATAAGTCACATGCCGAAATAGCGAGGGGAAGCACAATCCTGTTCCTTCAGGGTGCCCTTTCTCGCTTGTTGAGCCCGGATAAAACCCACAGTGCTCTGTCGGTTTATACTAGACTGTCGAACAGTCTCGAAACTCCATCTGCTTACTGGGTCCTCTGTAATGGAGGTGGGAGCTCGTTCTGCAAGGGGCGCTTATGGAACGAGCCCTGGCCCCGCCTGGTACTAGGGAGATTTGGTATCGCCTGTATCAGTCCCTTCCGTGCAAACATCACGGCTTAGCTGGGCATCGGGTTAATACTTTACCCACAGACTTCCTTGGTTGACGAAATCAGAAGCTCCTTTTTTCTGACATTAGTCGATATCTCATCTATCTATCTATCTATCTATCTATCTATCTATCTATCTATCTATCTATCTATCTGTCTATCTATCTATCTATCTATCTATCTATATCTATCTATCTATCTATCTATCTATCTATCTATCTATCTATCTATCTATTTCTATGTAGGTGACAGGCGCACGGCCGCGATGTTGCAGGAGGACGGCGACGCTTCGCTCACCGACTAGACTTGGAAAACAAGTATGGCATCAAGGCTAAAAGGAAGGTGCACGCAGCTATCATAGGCGCATGCAACCCCCCAACAGAGTGCCCTTCCTCAATGCCTGTTATGGCTGGGAAGACTTCCGCCAGGACGCTTACGAGATCATGAACAGACTGGCCATCGTCGACAAAACCACTGTGCCTCAGTTTTTGAACCGTGTTCTAGGTTCCTCT
>WBZZ01002022.1:0-22500 GCA_019918135.1 Paulinella micropora
AGTGGGTTCGGAGAGAGAGAAGGCGTTTCTCAAAGCTAAGATGGAGGCGTACAGAGAAATTTTCGACCCTCCTCGGGCAGGTGGTGTAAAGTCGGATGACTTCACTGCTGTCATTTACAAGATACCGGGTGCGGAGCCATCTCCGGCACCACGGAGGGCAAATTTGAGCATACATGAGGCAAAAATAGCGGAGGAGAATGTGAGACAGTTGCTCGATGAGGACTTTATTGAGAGATCTACATCTCCAATTGTCTCTCAACCGAAAATCGTCCCTAAGCCAGGAGGAGAATGGCGCTTGACGATCAATTATGCCCGTGTGAATAAGGTGCTAGAGGAAGAGAGAAATCCTCTGCCGACCTTAGAAGAAGGCAGAAGAGTGCTGCGGAATGCTAAATTCTATTCGGTCATTGACCTTAAGAACGGCTTCTGGCAGATACCACTGGACGAGAAATCCAGATGGCTGACTGCATTCGTTGTGGGTATGGAAATATACCAGTGGAAGGTGCTTCCAATGGGACTCAAACAGGCCCCGGGGCTCTTTCAGAAGGCGATGCAGAAGATGTTGAGCGGTCAATATGACGACCAGTCGGAGGATGGTTTTATGAGAAGGAGAGGACAGAAGGCGGGAGAATATGCATTTTGTTACATCGATGACATCATCGTATACTCTAACACAATGGAAGAGCATATCGATCACTTGTCAGATGTCTTCAGGCGCATCGGAGCTTTTGGCCTGAAATGCAACCTAAAGAAATGTCAGCTTGCCAGGACAAGTGTGACGTATTTGGGTTACGAGATTTCTCATAATAGGTCTCGATATCGCGCGAAAAGAGGGAGGAGATCATGAGTAGACAGTTGCCAAAGAATCGCACGGAGTTACACTCTTTTCTTGCGATGGCACAGTACTACAGCCAGTTCATACCCGATTGGGGTGCAACTCGGGCTAAGCTGGAGAAGATGATTGATTTTGGAGACTTTGAGAAGTGGGATGAGGAGGCTTTGCAGGCGTTTAATACGCTCAAAGATCTCATTTATAAAGATCCCAAGGACGGCGGATTAGTACTTATGATGCCCGACTTTACGAAACCGTTCGTAGTCGACACGGATGCATCTAAGTTTGCGATTGGCGCGGTGCTGCAACAAGAAGATGAGGAGAAAAAGTTGCGCCCGATCATGTTTATTAGTAGAAAGCTGTGTGCGGCGGAGCGAAATTACTGCACGCGACAGAGGGAGGCGTTGGCAGTAGTATGGGCTCTCAAGAGGCTCAGAGAATACTTGTGGGGAGGACCTCTATTCACGGTTAGGACCGATCATCACAACCTTCTTTGGTTGATGAATCATGAACAAACCGGCCGTTTGGCGCGGTGGCAAGCTTTCTTGTCATGTTTCAATTTCACGATGGTCTACTTACCGGGAAAGCGAAACGTAGTCGCTGATAGCCTTTCCAGGCTAGAGTTTCAGTCGGAGGTGTCGGCTCTCGTATCATCAGTGGAGATGATGGACCTGTCCACGGACAAGGTATACGAGGTGAGCCACATAGAGGCGATGCAGATGGCAAGAGGCGTTCGTTATGACCGCACGGGTCTACGATATAGTCCTCAAGGCCCGGAGCATGGCATATGCTGTGAGGCGCATGTTCTCGAAGACGCTGAGTGGTCTTATGAGGCATACGAGAACGCGAAGGCGAATATAAAAGAAGAGGAGGAGACGACTGAGGTCTGTACTGAACCTCCACAGGAAAATCGAAGCGAGCTTGATGAAGACCCGGAAAGGGTAGGAGTAAGGTTGGAGGACGGTACTATTCATATCGCCTCGCCTACCGCGTGGAGGCAGCAACAGGCGACGGATCCGGAGTTCAAGGAGCTCATAACGTTATACAAGAACCCTAATGAGCTTAAAAAGACTCCACAGATCAAAGATCAGATGAAGGAGATGGCGTGGAGAGATGGGCTATTGTGGTACAAGGGCCAGCATGGCAAATTTGCATCACAGCCTGACAAATGGACTCTCTGGGTACCAGAGAAGTTGAGGCGCTTTATATATGTCGCAGCCCATAACTGCCCCTTACTGGCACATCCGGGTCGACAAAGAACTCATTGGTTCATAGCGAGGCGATTTTGGTGGAAAGGGATGAAGGAGGAGATAGACAGGGAAGTGGACGCATGCATCCCATGCAAAACCACAAAGACACCGCTGAAGGCGAACTTTGGCCTGATCGGTACATTCCCGTTACACGCCGGGATGTTTGAATTTTTACACATCGATCATGTGGGACCTTTCCCCGAATCGGCAGAAGGGTACAGATACCTTCTTACCGCAATAGATCGAGCCACCAATTATGTCTGGGTTGTTCCTGTTAAGGACGCTACAGGCAAGACAACTGCGGAGGCTCTGATCGATAGGATCGTCTCGCAGATCGGAGTGCCTAGAAAGATATGTTCTGATCGAGGTTCTGACTTTAATAATGAAGTCATCGACAGACTATCTAAGTACTACGGGATGAAATGGCAATATGTTACTGCCTATAACCCGAGAGCGAATGGCAAGATCGAGCGGGTACATAGACCTCTCAAAGCCTCGCTTAAGATGTACTGTATGAAGAAGGAGAATCAGAGAGCCTGGGTGGAGGCAGCACCTTCATTTGCCTTTGCAATGAACTGTCTACCCTCATCGGCATTAGGAGGAGCCAGGAGCTCAGTCTCGCCATATCAATTGGTTTACGGCCGAGAGCCTAATATCCCAACCTCACTTCTGCATCCAAAAGACACTTGGGCAGATGAGGATGAGTTGTTCGGGATGAGACTAAGAGCGAAGATGGAGGCGGAACAAATAGTTGCGGCGCACAGGGAGGCGGAGCGCAGAAAGACTGACGCACAAGGAGTGCGACAAGCGCACTTAGATCAAGTCCGTTTCCAGGTTGGGGATATTGTACTCTTGTACCATCCTCAAGTCCCTAAGGGGGTTAGCTCTAAGCTGTTTACCCACTGGAAAGGACCATACCAGATCATGGAACAGATGGGACCTCTGAATTATAAGATCAGGGGTAGAGGGAAGGTGCAGATTGTGAATGTTCGAAGGCTGATCAAATATGACCCCTTCTTACTTGAGGATGAATCCGTTGAGGAGGCGTTGAAACGGATGAAGGAGGACTTCAAAGAGGTACCGCCTATACAGAAGGAGGATACCTTAGAGGAGGAGAATGCCTATCGGGCACCTGTCACGGAGAAGGAGGAGACCGAGAAGGAGAGTAAGGAAGACTCAAACCGCAAAAGCGCGGCGGGGACTCAGTCTAAAGCCCCCATAGTCCGCGGCGGTACGAAGGAGAAGTTCACGGAGGCGCAGAGGAGGAGAGCGCAAAACGATCTCATCTTCGACCAACCGAGGAAGGTGGCAAGGTCGACGCGAGCGACGGATGTCCATGGAGGAGGAGGGGAGAAGGACACTAACCCGAACGCGGGTAATGTGGACATTCGACATGTGCGATGGAAGGAAGGAGAGGCGATTGCGGCCATCAAGTGGGTCCGAGACGCTTTTTATCTGTTGAGACCGGCAGAATCTCATGTTGCCGATGACACTCTCTCAGATCTTTATCTCATGCGAGCTGTGGCGGTCCCGCAGACTACACGGGCAGCACGGACATCGAAGAGATCCTTAGCAGCAAAAACGATACAACCGGTACTCCATTTTTGGAGAAGCATGGACCCTGTTGAGGATCCAAAAGCTAGACAATATTTACCGGTGTACAAAGACGCGAAAAATCTCGAGACATGGGATGATACTATTACCCTTCGAGACAAAGACCACACTGCGTGGACTATTCAGTCACTGCCTAGAGGAGTGCTTGACATTCCTTTTGACTTATCTTTGGGCGCCATCCCTAACAAAATATGGGACATTCTGGAGGAGTCGAAGTTTGACTTGACTTTTGTTGGCGGCCCGCCACCTGGCAAAGGGGTTCGCGCAAGGCGACGAAGGCAGTAAGTGACATTTTTTTCTTTTATCACGCGTCGGACATTGAAAGCTGCATGTGGATTAATCTCATAGTGCCCATGTCAGATCATGTCTTATTAAAATGTTTTTATACCATTGTTGTTACTTGGCATTTTTATCGCAACATATGAGTGCGAGGGTCAATCGGCAAATGGATACGACACCGTATAAGGGGATCGCTTGTGAGTTTAGCGATGGTGTTCCTGGTACGACCCTGCTTCAAGTATCCAGGGTGATGTTCTCAAAAAATGTTCTCATAGTAGACATATTAAATTTTTTTCTTTGGATATACTTAATATCGTCATACCAGCACGGTCCGTCTCTACTTGTGTCGGCATATCGCATGGTCGGGCTCACTCACCCCGGCTTTGGATATAGTTATTAGGTCTGGCCCCCTAGTACTATATTAAGGTAACCGATTGAATACAAGGGTATGTTATTAAAAGACAATGTATTTACTGATCGGAAGTGTTTTTGGAGAAGGAGAAAAATTATAACGCTGCTTTTATTGCAATAGTAATACTATTTGTTCTTGACATACTGCCTCAGAATTAAGTTACGGGGGGGACAACAAGTGTGGAAGGAGGAGCTTTTATTTACAAAAACGAGGCTGGAGATTTATAGTTGACTCGTGTCTGGCGTATGCGTTTTATATATCCACTGCACCGTCTATCCGTGGGTTAATGCACTTAGTTGCGACACCCCGTAGCGTTTGTGCAGAAAAGAAATCAGCAATTATATGACGAAAATATTGCATATTTCCGTCATAAAAACGGGAAGGGGTACTGTAGGCATCACCCCCCGGATAGCCGGTAAAAAGTACCCTTTTTCTGGTGTCAGGTGCACCTAGTTTTTTCCCATTATTTTCAATATCGTTTAGCCGGATTTGACCTAATGCCATTTTAACCTTGGTCTGTTGCCGTTTTCTTTTCGGCTTCACTGAGCTAATATAACGAGACATCATTCTCTTTTGGGGATTTGTGTCTGGTTGTATTACCGACTTTTTATTGAGCTATCTTCGGGGATTGTAACAAAACTGCAACAGACCAGGAATAAAATGGCATCAGGTCCAAATCCGGACAAATAATACTCAAAAACAAGCTGGTGCACCTGTCACCAGGAAAAGGTATTTTTACAGGCCATCCGGGGGTGATGCCTACAGTACCCCCTCCCGATTTTATGACGGAAATAGCATTTTCGTCATACACCTTCTGATTTCTTTCTGCAAATAGTATGCGCTATGGAGTCATGCCACACAGCGCATCGACCCACGGATAGACGCTAAAAGACGATAAATATATCCTCATACGGCACGTCAAAGCGGATTCTCTAGCCTTTCTTGTAAATTTTGAACTCCTTCCCCTCAATTTCTTTTTTTTTTTTTTCGGCAGTATGTCAAGAACAAACGTACTATTAATAAAAAATACAAGCAATGTGGTGCTGTAGTACGATTCCCCCTTTGATCTCCTTCTTTTCTTATCATTATCATTATTATTATTATTATTCACAGGAGATCGTAAGTACATTGTCTTTTTTAATGACATACCCTTGTATAAGGCGGATATCCTATGATATAGTATTAGGGGGCCAGTCCTAATAGCTATATCCGAAGTCGAGGTGTATGTACCCGACCCTGCGATATACCGACATAAGTAGAGATTGACCGTGCTCAGGTACGACAGTATATAATCTATCGTAAAAAATAATTTAATGAAAGTTTCAGAGAACATTTCATTTTCGAGAACATCATCCCAGGACTTGGAAAGGGTCATACCCGGGAACACCATCGCTCAATACACTAGCGATCCCCGTATACGGTGTAGTATCATCGTCGATCGACCTTTCGCACTCGTATGTTGCGATCGAATGCCAAGTTATATCACTGAGTCTTTTTAATATTCATATTGATAACTGATGATGCATGATCAAATCATGATACGCCGTGGGCAATCAATCAGTTTATTTGAGACGCATAAAGAAAAATAGTTTCTTTGTCACTGCCTTCGTCGTCTGGCGCGGATTTCTTTGCCTGGTGGAGGACCACCAACAAAAGTCAGATCGAACTTTGACTGTTCGAGAATGTCCCAGATCTTATTAGGGATTCCGCCCAACGATAATTCAAAAGGGACATCAAGCACTCCTCTTGGCAGTGTCTGAATGGTCCACGCAGTGTAATCCTTGTCTCTGGGAGTAATTGTATCATCCCATGTCTCGAGACTTTTTGCGTCTTTATATACTGGCAGATAATGTCTTGCCTTTGGATCCTCAACCGGGTCCATACTTCTCCAGAACTGGAGTATCGGTTGTACTATCTTTGCGGCTGATGATATTTTGAGTGTCCGTGTGACACGCATCTGTCGTGGGACCGCCACGACCCGCATCAAGTATAAGTCTGAGAGAGTGTCATCAGCGACATGTTGTTCCGCTGGTCTCATCAGATAGAAAACATTTTTCACCCATGCGATGGTTGCTATCGCATCGCCTTCCTTCCATCGCTCATGGACAATCTCAACGTTGCCCGCGTTTGGGTCAGTGTCCGTCCCCTCCTCCTCCTGGTGGACGTCCTTTGATCTCATCGACCTCATCGCCTTCCTCGGTTGGTCGTTGATAAGATCATTCCGCGCTCTCCTTAGCTGCGCCTCTGTGATCTTCTCCTTCTTTCCGCTATGCTCTCGCGGAGACTTGGACTGAGTCCCCACCGCGCTTATGCGGTCAGTCTTCTCCTTGCTGTCCACCTCACTCTCCTCCTTCTCAGCTATCGGTGCCCGATAAGCATCGTCTTGGTCTATGCCAGCCTCCTTGTGGATGGGCGGCACCTCTTTGAAATCATCCTTCATCCGTTTTAACGCCTCCTCAACGGATTCATCTTCCAGTAAGAAGGGATCATACTTAATCAGCCTTCTTACATTCACAATTTGCACCTTCCCTCTACCCCTGATCTTGTAATTCAGAGGTCCCGTCTGTTCCATAATCTGATAAGGTCCTTTCCAGTGAGTGAACAGCTTAGAGCTGACTCCCTTCGGGACTTGAGGATGGTACAATAGTACAATATCCCCGACCTGGAACTTGATCTGATCCAAGTGCGCTTGTCGCACCCCTTCAGCATCAGTCTTTCGGCGCTCCGCCTCTCTATGCGCCCTGACTATTTGTTCCGCCTCCATCTTCACTCTAAGTCTCATCCCAAACAACTCATCCGCATCCGCCCAAGTGTCTTTTGGGTGAAGGAGCGAAGTCGGGATATCAGGCTCACGCCCATATACTAACTGATATGGCGAGATTGAGCTCTTCGAGCCTCCTAACGCCGTAGAGGGTAGACAGTTCATTGCAAACGCAAATGATGGTGCTGCCTCGACCCATGCTCTTTGATTCTCCTTCTTCGTGCAATACATCTTTAGCGAGGCTTTGAGGGGTCTGTGTACCCGCTCGATTTTCCCATTTGCTCGCGGGTTATAGGCAGTAACATATTGCCATTTCATCCCGTAATACTTAGATAGTTTGTCGATGACCTCGTTATTAAAGTCCGAGCCTCGATCAGAACATATCTTTCTTGGTACTCCGATCTGTGAGATGATCCTATCGATCAGCGCCTCGGCCGTCGTCTTGCCGGTAACGTCTTTGACAGGGATGATCCACACATAGTTGGTGGCTCTGTCAATAGCCGTAAGGAGGTATTTGTAACCATCCTTCGATTCTGGGAAAGGTCCCACATGATCAATGTGTATAAACTCAAACATCCCCGCATGAAGAGGAAATTCGCCAATCAGGCCGAAATTTGCCTTCAGTGGTGTTTTGTTTATCTTGCACGGGATGCATGCATCCACCGCCTGATCTATCTCCTCCTTCATCTTCTTCCACCAGAATCGCCTCGCTACGAACATATGAGTTCGTTGTCGACCCGGATGCGCCAAAAGTGGGCAATTGTGGGCTGCGACAAATATAAATCGTCTCAGACTCTCCGGTACCCAAAGGGTCCATTTGTCCGGCTGTGACGCATAGCGACCGTGAAGGCCCTTGTACCACAGTAGACCATCTCTCCATCCCATCTCCTTCATCTGATCTTTGATCGCTTTCGTCATCCGTAGCTCATCCGGGTTCTGATATAACTGTATCAGTTCTTTAAACTCCGGATCTTGAGCCTGTTGTTGCCTCCATGCGGTAGGCGAGGCTATATGGATAGTACCATCTTCTAGCCGTACCCCGATTCTTTCCGGGTCATCGTCTAGGTCACTTCTCCGCTCTTGAGGAGGCTCCGCATAAACTTCCTGCGTCTCCTCTTCCTCTCTTATGTTCGCCTTCGCATTCTCATATACCTCATAGGACCACTCAGCGTCCTCCTGGGTATGTAGCTCACAACATATCCCGTGATCCGGGCCTTGTGGACTGTACCGTAGACCTGTGCGGTCATATCGGACTCCACTCGCCATCTCCATCGCCTCAATGTGGCTGACCTCATACACCTTGTCAGTGGACAAGTCTTCCATCTCCACCGTGGACACCAACGCCGATACTTCTGAGTTAAACTCTAGCCTAGAGAGGCTATCAGCGACCACATTTCGCTTTCCCGGTAGATGGACCATTGTAAAATCGAAACAAGACAAGAACGCTTGCCACCGCGCCAGCCGTCCCGTCTGTTCATGATTCATCAACCATAACAGGTTATGATGATCAGTTCTGACAGTAAATTGAGGTCCTCCCCACAAATACTCTCTGAGCCTCTTGAGGGCCCATACTACCGCCAACGCCTCTCTTTGCCTTGTGCAATAGTTTCTCTCCGCCGCACACAACTTCCTACTAATAAACATGATTGGGCGTAATTTCTTCTCCTCATCCTCTTGTTGTAATACAGCCCCAATCGCAAACTTAGATGCGTCTGTATCGACTACGAATTGTTTCGTAAAGTCGGGCATCGTTAACACCAGTCCTCCGTCTTTCGGGTCTTTGTAAATGAGATCTTTGAGCGCATGAAACGCTTGCAAAGCCTCTTCGTCCCACTTCTCAAAGTCTCCAAAATCTATCATTTTCTCCAACTTAGCCCGTGTTGCACCCCAATCGGGTATAAACTGGCTATAGTATTGCGCCATCGCAAGGAATGAGTGCAATTCAGTGCGGTTCTTCGGTATCGGTCGATTCATAATCTCCTCCCTCTTCTCTTTGGATATCGAGACTCGATTATGGGAGATCTCGTACCCTAAGTATGTCACACTCGTCTTGGCAAGTTGACACTTCTTTAGATTGCACTTCAGGCCAAAAGCTCCGATGCGCCTGAATATATCGGACAAATGATCGATATGCTCCTCCATTGTGTTAGAGTATACGATAATGTCATCGATATAGCAAAATGCATATTCTCCCGCCTTCTGTCCCCGCCTTCTCATAAAGCCACCGTCAGACAAATCATCGTACTGACTGCTCAACATCTTCTGCATCGCCTTCTGGAAAAGTCCTGGGGCTTGCTTGAGGCCCATCGGAAGCACTTTCCATTGGTATATTTCCATACCCACCACAAACGCCGTCAGCCATCTGGACTTTTCCTCCAGTGGTATCTGCCAGAAGCCATTCTTAAGGTCAATGACCGAATAGAATTTTGCATTCCGCAGTACTCTCCTTCCTTCTTCTAATGTCGGGAGAGGATTTCTCTCTTCCTCCAGCACCTTGTTAACACGAGCATAGTTAACTGTCAGGCGCCATTCTCCTCCTGGCTTCGGCACTATTCTCGGTTGTGAGACTATTGGAGATGTTGATCTCTCAATAAAGTCCTCATTGAGCAGCTGTCTTGCTAGCTCCTCCGCTATCTTCGCCTCATGTATACTCAAATTCGCCCTTCGTGGTGCCGGTGACGGCTCCGCACCCGGTATTTTGTAAATAACCGCAGTGAAATCTTCAGGCTTGACACCACCTGCATGTGGAGGGTCAAAAATTTCCTTGTTCGCCTCTAATTTGGCTTTTAAAAGCTCCTTCTCCTTCTCCGTGCCTACTCCTTCTTCCAATATTTTCCGCGCCGCCGCTTGAAAATCTTCATCAGACATCTGCTTATGTTGCTTGAGGGGTTCTCTGTCCTCCTCCAAGCCTAAGTCCTCTTCCGAGACATCATCTAGGCCCGTCTTTTCATACGTGACCGTGTCCGGCTCATCATCTTTACCGAGCTCCACCAGCATGTCAATGAGTCTCGCGTATTGCAAAGGAGCTTTACGGGTGTAAAAACCATCAAAGCATGTGAATGCTTGCGGTATCAATTTCAACTTGTCGAGGTCTCTGAGCTTCCGCTTGTATGCACTGCTCTGCTCACGAGTTCCCATACGACAAGCCACCACTAGCTGTTGCTTGCGAGAGGGTACCGGTATAGGATGATCAATAAGCCGGTCCCTTATTTCCTGCGCCCATATCGCCTTCTCATTATATGGCAGGATAATAGTATACGGCTTATTATTTTCGAATAAAGTCCGTAAGCATTTCTTCACTTCAGACAGTGAACGCGGCCACGTCGGCTCGTCACCCCAGAAATCAGTAATAAAACTTTTAATAGTTTCTGGTGGAGTATCCGGGATTCGCCCCGTTCTCCTTGGTACAAACGCCTCCCTTTTTTCTTCTCCTACTTTCGCATGGAAACAGTATCCGTTAGTAATATGGACATCTGTTCCTACTCCTTCCGCGAATCTCGCCAACGACGGGCTTCTTTGTGCGACACATATAATCTCCTCCTTTCGCTTCTCGATTAAGTCATCAATAGACTTTTTGTCCCAATGGCATGTCGGAACTGTGACAGTGCACACTTGGGATTCCCAATTGTCGGTCCAGGACAGTTCATCCGGTCTTACGACATGGGGGTGAACGTACACCTCAAGTGCCTCATGTGCGATGGCCATCTTTTTGTGATCCGTCGCTAGACTCAGCTCATAAGCCTCATAAGAGTCAGTAGCGTTGAAGGGATCAATATCGTTCTCTTCTCCTCTTTTTACTCCATATATCACTCGCCGTGCGGCGCAATCAATCACAGCCCCCATCGTAGCCAATTGGTCATACGATAGTAATATTGACCCGTGGTAACCGGGGACGACATAGAGGTCCATACGGTATACTCGTGCGGATTTCAATTTAAAGGTCAGTGTGATGATTCCCGTGATGACCGTCCGGCTGCTCACTCCTTTGAGAGTGCCCGTTGACTTTTTCATATTTCCGTCCACCCAGTCCCGGTATCGATTAAAAAACTTCCGGCCGACAATATTAATATTCGCCATCGTATCATTACCAACTTTTAATATTGTCTTCAATGTTTCACAATAAAGTTCCGTATAACACAGAGCATCGGGCCTGTGTATATTGGCTGCGAGAACAAGAACTTTACGTTCCAAATTTTGGAGTCTTGTCTCTAAGTTTTTCAACTCCTCCTTCTTCTCCTCCTGCTTCACCTCATTAACATTTTTATTATTCTGCGGTACTGGTGCGTTTACTATTTGAGCGACATTGTCTTGTGGTACTTGAGTACACACATTGTCTTTTTGCTCGCCACCCGCCGCGACCGTAGACATTGAGTCTGTTCGTGGTTGTTTGCTTGGCCGAGGCGATACGTCTGCCATTGGCCTCCTCGCCTCCATCGCAAGTCTCGCCTTCCTATTTGCATCAGTTATCATTGGTAACCGTGCTGTATGAACGGGTATGAGACTACCTTGGGGCTGCAGTCTCTGTGTACCCACATCTTTGTTTTCACATAGAGGAAGCGTTGGCCCAGTCTGCACAACAGCATTAGAAAGCACTGTGACTTTAGGGTTAAACTTCACAGTCTTCTCCTTCCTCTCTTCTTCCCCCTCCAGTCATTCCACCACCTCGAAACGATTACCTTGAGTAGTGTCCGGGTAGGATGACGTATCGGTCTCCGAGGCAGTGTTGTAGGCCTGAGCTCGACCGAAATTCGGGTTGGAGCTTGCCCACGAGCCTCCTCCTCCTCTGGGTGGGGGGGCTGGAGCTCGAACAGCTCTCCCTCCATAAGGGGTATATCCCCGACCTCCTCCTCTTCCTCTCTGAGGGGTTCCCTGCCACCTCGAGGCTCCTCTCCATGTTCCTCGTCCTCGTCCTCCTCCTCCTCCTCCTCGTCCTCCTGCTCCTGCTCCTCCTTCTCGTCCTCTTTGAGAGGCCTTTAAGTTCTTTTGTCTCTCCCTTTCCTCCTTCTTCTCCTTCATCCTCTTCATGTAGGTAATGATTGCCTCTCGTAACTCCTCATCATCACACATATTGGCATACCAACCTTCGTTCACAGCGGCAATCTGAAGCATATTGAAAAGGCCCGGTTCCTTGCCTTCCGTCCTGCTCAGAAAATTTGCCCTTGCTGTTGGGTTCTGCCTATCATGATTGAAAGAGCAGTCTCTGTTCTCCATCTGTGCCTTACACTGCAAGCCCGCGAACCACCTCCAACATGCGGTCTTCAGGTCTGGCTCTCTCTGTCTCTTCCAACCGGCAACTCTGTTTGTGTACGTGGCTTGTGCGCCAACAGGTACACCGCCTGCCTGTGCCGTATGTGCCTCCGTGAGCGAGTCCATGTTTGAGCATGCACTCATCACTTCTTGAAACAGTGCTGACGGAGCAACGCTTTGAACCGTATTTTCGAACACGTGTGTCTCGAGGAAGTTCTTGGACTTCACTGAGCTAAACGTCGAGCATTGTTGTATGAGCTGAGTAAGCTTACTCGGGTTAACTGTGTGTAACGCCGAAAAGAAATAGAGGATGATCGACTTGCGGCCATAGAATAGCCCATAGGAGGAAACTACCTCCGTAAGGGTCGCCGCCAAGCCAACAGCACTCCTCAAACTCATCGCCACTGTCTCAAAGATTTCAAATCCTATGAGAGTACCAGTGCAGAGATGCTGGTATCCATGAGATTGAAAATATGAAATGAGTGTGGCCACCGCCAGTTCACACTGAGCGTCTAGGCCTGTTGCATTGTTTCTCTTAATCTCCTCCTTCTTTCTCAAAAACTTGTACTGTGTCAGATCAAATCCCTCCGAGACTAGAGATTGGTCAAAAACAGTAACAAGGGCCTCGTATTCCTGCGTTTCGTCGCAAGGAAAAGCCTTCATGCAGGCATTGATCTCTTTGAGCTTGCTCAAAAGCGAAGCATCAGAGTCTTTGTCTGAGCTCGTCTTGGCATATAGCATGAGACTTGCCACTCCTCCTTTCTTCCCCTTGAAGGCATTTATGATGTTCTGTCTGTCCTTCTTCTCCGTGTTTGTGACCACCACCGTAGTTGAGCCCGAGGGTGCAGGGGCTGGTGGGGCAGGAGCTGGTGGGGTCAAATATGTCGGAGGGTGTGTCTTTGCACCACTCACTTTTGCTTTCATTCTTTCCAGTCTCATCGTCTTCTCGAACTCCTCATTCTCTTTCGCCTTCTTCTTCTCAGATATCACCAGCTTTTGAGCATGAGTGATAAAGGCCACCAATTCAGAAGCAGATCTGAGAAAATTATATTTCTCCACATATTGGTCAACACCTGCTTTGTTGGCGACCGGTGGTGCGTTACTAAGTGATTTAAGGACAGAGTGATCCTTGGTAGGAATCCATCTCTTCCATGCCTCCTTGTGCAGTAACGCACCCATCAACAGTCTGATCTTGGTCAGAACTCTGTCGGTCTTCTCTAACTCATCAATCACAGGATGAGTTTCTCCTGCTGCCTTAATGCTTTTTTCCATCTCTGCCTTCCCCTCCTCCAAGGCCTTTATTTCCATTGTAAAAAAATGAAATATGCCACTCGAGTTTTTCGAACCCAGATTGGTCTTCATTTTTGTTACATCGACTGCCTCCTGACCAGTCGCGAGGAATCTGGCCGTTGCTCTTGGGTTTGTGTACTGGAGGTAACCCTCACATCGTGGGCCGTATGTACGTTCCCAAATCAGGGTTTGAGTGTACACCCCAAAGATAGCATCGAGTAATTCAAGGTGGGTGTGTGTGTCCCCAAACTTGATATGCTGTATCTTCTTTCTCTCTTCTGGATCAGAGACCAGTTTGCCGAGGAGCTGTGCTGTGTTTGATAATAGGATATAGACATCCTTTTTAGCACGACTTTTCTCTCTTCTTTGATCCTGAGGGATCCACACATAGGTATCCTTCTCTACCCCCATCTTGTTATCAAACTCTTCTTTAGTGAGGTCATAGTGGTCTTGCACCCACTGTTGTTCCTCCACTGTGATCTCCTCTCCATCACTATGAATCAAGTCGATCATTTTTCGTCCTCCTCCTCCCGTGTAGGCAGGTGGTAAGGGATTACCATATGCTCCTCCTCCTCCCGTCTCTTCTTGTTCAAATCCTCCTTCATCTTCGTCTCCTCCATATCTTCCTTCATCATCCCAGCCCTCTTCTACTCCTCCTCCTACTCCTTCATCTCCTCCTCCTTCATTCAATCCTCCTCCTCCTCCTTCATTCAATCCTCTTCCTCCTCCTCCTCCTGCTTCTTCTTCTTCTCTTCTTTGATCTGCCTCCGAGAATTCACTCACTTCGGCGGTCTCTGTCGACATGATGTCGTAGTAGTGATCAACAGGAGGACAGTGTCAGCTCCTATGTTTGGTTTTTGTTCGTTTGTGTTCTGTTCCTCCTTCAGTCGATTGACTAGTGAAGAGAGAAACTAATAGAGAGGGTAGGATAAGATTCCCTGTCCTCTATGAAACACTGTTTGTATGTTTGTTTTTGTTTGAGAAAAATAGTCTTTGAGACTTTCTCCGATTTCTTGTTCTCCTTACTCAGATTACTTTCTCCTCCTTCTTTTCTATATTGTATCTAGTATGAGGCACTTGGACCTACACACAGATAGTAATAGAGAAGCTAGAAAAGCTCTCCTTGAGAAGTCGACAGTCGGTCGGATAGGTTCTCAGACCTACCTTTAGAAAACGATCAGAGATTTGCAAAAATACTCTGACGTATGTGTGAGATAATGCAGATAAATGCACAAACTAGAAGGGTAAAGTGTTGTGCTCCTGTCCCTATGCTTGTTTGTGTTTTGTGTGTGTTCGTTCACTCTTCTGTCCACCTCCTTCTTCTTGGTCTCTGTGTGAGAACAGCAAGAACGACAGAGAGTTTGTATCTGATGTCTCCTTGTGAGCACACAGATACTGATTGGGCTAGAGGGTACGAGACACCTGCTTGAGACCAATCAAATTATTTGTTTTGTGAAAGAGTTATGAGGGAGCTGTGTTGGAGTATTTGTTTTCGTCTGACGTCCCCGTGTGAGACAGGTCAGTGAAAATTCACTCTGTTGCCTGTGTGGCAAAGCAGAAAGAAATCACCCTAGTGATGTGGACTCCAAATGTAATGCCCCCAACGATAGCTCGAAAAAAGTCGGTAATACAACCAAACACAGTCCTCAAGAATGAGAATGATGTCTCGTTGTATTAGCTCAGTGAAGCCAAAAAGGAAAACGGCAACAGACCAGGAATAAAATGGCATCAGGTCCAATCCGGACAAATAATACTGAAAAACAAGCTGGTGCACCTGTCACCAGGAAAAGGTACTCAAGTTTTTACCGGCTATCCGGGGGGTGATGCCTACAAAACGAAACTTATCATAATGAAGTAACGGAACTAAAAATAGATGTAAAACTTGAACTTCAAGTTGAAGAAAATTACATAACACAAATTCAAGTATCATAGTAATAATTCGGTCACACCGTAGGGGCCGGTACGGTACTCACATGATTCTGGATCATACAGGCTGATCATGTAGTCACGTAGTAATATGCCACTGAACTTATTCAATATTATTCAACCGAGTCAGTTACGATTAGTATTATATTAATCAATACTATTCAATACTATTCAATATTATGCTTCAATATGACCGTGGCTTATTCAATATATATTATTCCGAGCAATTAGTGTTATTCAATATTGTAGTACTAAACTTTAATATTATTCAATAGTGATTATTCAATCAGTATTATTCAAATATTATTCAATGTTATTTAAAGTTATTATTCAATTTTATTTAACGTTATCCAAATTATTAAACCTAATTCAGTATTGCATATCATTAATGTTGATCAATATTACTTAATAACGGTAGGCTGATGATGATGAGAGAGAGAGAGAGAGAGAGAGAGAGAGAGAGAGCCTGAGAGAGCGAGCCCCGAGTGTGTGTGTGTGAGAGAGAGAGAGAGAGAAAGAGAGAGAGAGAGAGAGAGAGAGAGAGAGAGAGAGAGGAAAGATGGATAAGGGGAGAGAGGAGAGAGGGAGAGAGGGAGAGAAGGAGAAAGGGGAAAGACATACATGCATACATGCATACATGCATACATACATACATACATACATGCCATGCATACATGCATACATGCATACATGCATACATGCATACATACATACATACATACATACATACATACATGCATACATGCATACATGATAGATAGATATATAGATAGATAGATAGATAGATAGATAGATAGATAGATAGATAGATAGATATAGATAGATAGATAGATAGATAGATAGGTAGATAGATAGATGAAATATCGACTAATGTCAGAAAAAAGGAGCTTCTGATTTCGTCAACCAGGAAGTCTGTGGGTAAAATTTTAACCCGATGCCCAGCTAAGCCGTGATGTTTGCACGGAAGGGACTGATACAGGCAATACCAAATCTCCCTAGTACCAGGTGGGGCCAGGGCTCGTTCCATAAGCGCCCCTTGCAGAACGAGCTCCCACCTCCATTACAGAGGACCCAGTAAGCAGATGGAGTTTCGAGACTGTTCGACAGTCTAGTATAAACCGACAGAGCACTGTGGGTTTTATTCCGGGCTCAACAAGCGAGAAAGGGCACCCTGAGGGAACAGGATTGTGCTTCCCGTCGCTATTTCGGCATGTGACTTATAGGCGTATGGCTAGGCACACATAAGGCACCCCGCCACGGGCCCAGCACACCCACACCATCCCCTAATTCTCTGTCTGTCGACAGATGGCACCCATTTCAAAAAACCAAGCCCAAGGGAGGGTCAGTGACGCCTCAAGTGGCCTTGGTTCACTCCGTTGAGTAAGTGATGATCAACTGATGAAATATCGACTAATGTCAGAAAAAAGGAGCTTCTGATTTCGTCAACCAGGAAGTCTAAGATAGATAGATAGATAGATAGATAGATAGATAGATAGATAGATAGGTAGGTAGGTAGGTAGGTAGGTAGGTAGGTAGGTAGGTAGGTAGGTAGGTAGGTAGGTAGGTAGGTAGGTAGGTAGGTAGGTAGGTAGGTAGGTAGGTAGATAGATAGATAGATAGATAGATAGATAGATAGATAGATAGATAGATGGATGGATGGATAGATGGATGGGTGGATAGATGGATGGATAGATAGATAGATAGATAGATAGATAGATAGATAGATAGATAGATAGATAGATAGATAGATAGATAGATAGGTAGGTAGGTACGTAGGTAGGTAGGTAGGTAGTAGGTAGGTAGATAGGTAGGTAGGTAGGTAGATAGATAGATAGATAGATAGATAGATAGATAGATAGATAGATAGATAGATAGATAGATAGATAGATAGATAGATAGATAGATAGATAGATAGATAGATAGATAGGTAGGTAGGTGGGTAGGTGGGTAGGTAGGTAGGCATATAGATAGATAGATAGATAGATAGATAGATATATAGATAGATAGATAGATAGATAGATAGATAGATAGATAGATAGATAGATAGATAGATAGATAGATGAGATATCGACTAATGTCAGAAAAAAGGAGCTTCTGATTTCGTCAACCAAGGAAGTCTGTGGGTAAAGTATTAACCCGATGCCCAGCTAAGCCGTGATGTTTGCACGGAAGGGACTGATACAGGCGATACCAAAGCTCCCAAGTACCAGGCGGGGCCAGGGCTCGTTCCATAAGCGCCTTGCAGAACGAGCTCCCACCTCCATTACAGAGGGCCCAGTAAGCAGATGGAGTTTCGAGACTGTGACATCGACAGTCTAGCATAAACCGACAGAGCACTGTGGGTTTTATTCCGGGCTCAACAAGCGAGAAAGGGCACCCTGAGGGAACAGGATTGTGCTTCCCGTCGCTATTTCGGCATGTGACTTATAGGCGTATGGCTAGGCACACATAAGGCACCCCACCACGGGCCCAGCACACCCACACCATCCCCTAATTCTCTGTCTGTCGACAGATGGCACCCATTTCAAAAAACCAAGCCCAAGGGAGGGTCAGTGACACCTCAAGTGGCCTTGGTTCACTTCGTGGAGTAAGTGATGAGATCAACTGAAAGATAGATAGATAGATAGATAGATAGATAGATAGATAGATAGATAGATAGATAGATAGATAGATAGATAGATAGATAGATATATAGATAGATAGATAGATAGATAGATAGATAAATAGATAGATAAATAGATAGATAGATAGATAGATAGATAGATAGATAGATAGATAGATAGATAGATAGATAGATAGATAGATAGATAGATAGATAGATAGATAGATAGATAGATAGGTAGGTAGGTATAGGTAGGTAGGTAGGTAGGTAGGTGTCTAGGTACGTAGATAGATAGGGAGGTAGGTCGATAGGTAGGTCGGTAGGTAGGTCTGTAGGTCGATAGGTAGGTAGATAGACGCACACGCATGTACACACACACACACACACACACACACACACACACACACACCACATACACACACACGCACACACACCACATACACACACACACACACACACGCACACACACGCACACACACACACACGTGCACACACACACACACACACACACACAGACACACACACACACACACACACACACACACACACACACACACACACACACACACACACACACACACACACACATGTTGATACAGTTTTTCGGCGCCAATTTACGTGGAAGTCGGAAATCAGTCTTCAGGAAACATAATTTTGGGCTGCACAACAGACGCCAGCTTTTTTTAATGATCCAGGGGTTTGTGGATCCTTGATTTACTGGTTTACGGTTTTGCCCTTTTTGGCTTCCGTAGACGAGGCTGCAGCTGACAGACTGCAATACCATAACTACAACTACTACTACGACTCGGCCTAAGCCTTCGATTTAATGAAGTTAAATTTAACTTCTGGTCATCCATACAAATCGTCAGCTCAAGAGCTATTGATTTAACTAGATGGTGACCTACTTCCAAATTATTTATAATAAAGAAAATTAAATCGCTACTACTACTACTACTAGGCCTAGGCCTTCGATTTAATGAAGTTAAACTTAACTTCTGGTCATCCATACAAATCGTTAGCTCAAGAGCTATTGATTTCAATAGATGGTGACCTACTTCTCAAATTATTAGTAATAATGAAAATTAAGTTATTAAAAATATTAAAATAAAATAAAAATAGATTGAAAGCATTACAAATAAAATAAAAATAAAATAAAGAAGAAATAAAAGTAAAAATGAAATGACATGCAAAGGTTATATATATATATATTATATTATATATATACATATATATATGTGTATATGTATGTGTGTATATATAATATATATATATATGTATATATATATATATATATCGTAGATTTTGTATTATTAAAAAAAAAAAATGTATATATATATGTATGAAGTTAAAAAAAAAAGGAGGTAAATATGTATAGATATAATATGGTAATATATAAATATATACATATATATACATACATATATGTATATATATACGTTGAGGGTATTATAGTCCTAGTCAGTTGTATATATAACGCTGGCGCTCACAAAAGCTGGAAGACACGAGGTGACTCCCCAGGGGGGTTTGGCTAACCACACTCCGGCTTATGTGATTAACGCTTAACTTGTCCCACACTCAGGTATCATCTGATGATGAAAGTGTCCAACGCCCTCTTTAGGCCCGTAGGCATAGTGTCAGGATTGCTGCAGCTGTAGGAGATACGCCTTGAGTTCATTTTTGAATTCAGCTTTGTATGAGATGTCTCTTAGACGTTCTGGCAGCTGATCCCGTTGTGCTTGAGCTGCACCTTCTGTTCATGCTTGTGGAAGATGGTGTATGTGGTTTTGGTGGGGTTGGGTACTAGGTTATGTCTGTGGAAGTAACGGACAAGGTTAGTTGTATCAGTTTGTGCTTGTTCTTGGAGTTGCTCTTTATTCTTAGCAGCAATGATGAGTGTGGTGTCATCTGCATATGCAAAGACTTTCCCATCTGTTAGTGAGAGTATAATATCGTTGATGTATAGAATGAAGAGCGTTGTTGAGAGTGTGCTACCTTGCGGGATCCCATGTGTGATCTTGCGTGGGTAGGAACGAGCATATTGGCTAAATACGGTTTGGCATCGTTTTGTGAGGTATGATTTGAAAAAGGTAGTGGTCGCTAAAATTTATATTATTTCGTAGTTTATGGATGAGTGTTTCATGATCGATGGTGTCATAAGCTTTCGATAGGTCGATACAGAGCAAGCACATACCGTCCTGGGCCTTTGAGGTTTTGGATGTGATTTAGGATGGTTTGTGTGGTGATTGTTGTGTTCGAGTGTGGTCGGAAAGCATATTGAGTTTGGGAGAGGATGTCGTACCTGGTAAGGTGGGCCATCAGTTGCTTGTTGAGTATAGTGTCAAAGACCTTAGCGATAATCGGCAGTAGCGAGATAGGTCTGTAGTTCTCAGGCAGCGTTCTATCTTTAGCTTTATATATTTCAATAACTTCAGTTATTTTTAGTGCATCCGGGTATTGGTTATGCTCTATAGCTTTATTAAAGAGCTTGGTTAATATCGGGGCAATATATTCTGTAAGGTCTTGCATTATGGCTGGCTTTATTTTGTTTATATCTTCTGCTTTGTTTCTGTTTATTGCTTTCAGTGTCTCGACTACATCATCCTGCAAATGCGTTTGAGTGTAAAAGGTAGGCAATTGTCTCTGTGTTAGGTCTATTTCCCCTTCTCTGACTTTACGTTCTTGGGGGATTTGGGCACTGACTTTGGAGCCGACCGTCTTGTAGTGTCTGTTGAGTGCATTGGCAATACCTTTGGGGTCGGATAACCTTATCATCTACGCGGAGCTGGGTGGGCGACGTCTTCAGACCCTGTGTCTGTGGGATCAATTTTCTCAACGCATTCATACGTTTTTTTGGGTCGCGACTTAAGTTTTCCCATTAGGGTAGTCATATAAGCTTTCTTAGCTTTCTTAATCTCTATTAGTTTTATTTCTATGCTTATTCTACTTAATCCTGAAACTTTTAACTGGGCATGCTATTTTATTTGATACAGTTCTCTTTGCTTCTTAATCATAGCTCTAGTTTCATTATTTCACCATGGTTTCCATTTTCGTTTCTTTATACGTTTTTCATACTTTTCTACCACTGTCTTTATAACTTCATGTATCTTATTTATATAATTATTAGGCGTATCGTTATTTAGTTCTGGGTCAAGAACTTGCTTAAGTTCATTAATTATTTCTTCTGTTATTATTTCCTTTTTATCTTCATATCTCTTATTACTTAGGGTTTTATCATTATTTTTGGTGCGATTGGGGTGTGAAAGATAGCGTAGATGGGGTGGTGGTCAGAGATGCATGTAGGTAAAACATCAGATGTGATATCGCAGCTGAGTGTTGTTAAGATAACATCAAGCAATGTATGGCTCTTTGCTTTGCGGGTGGGATTTTTTATTGTGGTGAAGAGGTTATTGACAGCAAGGAAGTCACATACCTGTTTGGTAGGGCGCAGGAGGTCAAGGTTGAGGTCACCAACATTCGTGATGCTAGTGTGAGGAGGCAGAGAGGGTACCTTGCATGTGGTTTTGGAGCTCCTGGAAGAAAGGGCCGTCGTAGGATTGTGAGAGTGGTCTTTTGTAGATATGGAATATGGTGTGGATTGGATTATTTTCATGTTCTGTGCTGTGTAGCTGCATGATTATGCCAGAAGCTTTTGAGATTTAGATTCAGAAATTGTGATGTGCATGTCATTTTTATAGTAAACGGACACATCGGTGGTACGGTAGGATGTGTATGTTGGGATTGGAAAGTGGGTGTGTGGTGTACCTGGTGTTATTTTGGATTCCGTGAGTGATATAATGTCAGGGTTTGATAGATGGTTAAGTAGGGTTTGGTGGCTTCCTGTTATACCGCGGATATTTGTATGATATATAGAGAAATGCTTGTTTACCTTGGGGGGAAGAGATGTGAGGTGTGGGTGTATGATATGTGCTGGTGGGTGTGATGGTGTATGTTGGGTTGAGTCTGTTCTGGTAGGTGTTCCAGGGGTGGGGGGTTGGGCTGTAGTAAGGAGCTCATGGCTTACTGCGGTGCCTCACTGGCAGGGAACGTCGAACTGGAGCTAGACATGGTTGCATTTGCTGACCTGTTGTTGGTTCTTGGGGAGGCGGATGAGTTGTCTGACTCATAGTTGAAGTGGTTTTGCAAGTACCGAATATGGGTCAAGCGCGTTGGATTTTGAACCTATGCTTACTCTCTTGTGGGCATAGATAGATCTCACTATCTGTGGTCCACACTGCTGCCACTACTACTAATACTACTACTACTACTACTACTACTACTACTACTACT
>WBZZ01002022.1:45000-55000 GCA_019918135.1 Paulinella micropora
CCCAGCAACCTCTTGCAAGACGTCACCGAATGTGCAAGTGCATACACCAAGCGCGGTTGCTAGAGCTGCCTCGAAACCCCACCCATAACAATCTGTTGTATGCTGGGTCCTGGGCTATCAACCAGCATATGCGGAGTTTAAGATCTTTTACGCGCGCAACGACCCTCCTCCCCAGCATCTACCACCAAAGGGTTATGAGTTGGCGTCACAGTTTAACGCCTTGAGGCCATTGGGCTGGAACTCTGTTTAGCAAGTGTGACTAGGTTTTTTCATCGGGATTTCCCTCAAATATGTCACAGTCAACACTCCAAGGCAGATTTACTATATCTGAGGCGTACTGATGCAGCTAATGGCATATCCTCAACGGACATAAGCCTCCAATACCCTTGTTCGAGGTCCTCCACCCCCCCGTGTCAGTCTCTCGCCTGATGATCGGGGCCACCGATGGAGCTCCTGAGGGCAAGACTGCACTAAGCCGAGGTTATTCCGCAGTCCCAGCAACCTCTTGCAAGACGTCACCGAATGTGCAAGTGCATACACCAAGCGCGGTTGCTAGAGCTGCCTCGAAACCCCACCCATAACAATCTGTTGTCTGCTGGGTCCTGGGCTATCAACCAGCATATGCGGAGTTTAAGATCTTTTACGCGCGCAACGACCCTCCTCCCCAGCATCTACCACCAAAGGGTTATGAGTTGGCGTCACAGTTTAACGCCTTGAGGCCGTTGGGCTGAATAATAATAATAATAATAATAATAATAATAATAATAATAATAATAATAATAATAATAATAATAACAATAATAATAATAATAATAATAATAATAATAATAACAACAACAACAACAATAACAATAATAATAATAATAATAATAATAATAATAATAGGCTTCCTCAGACTATAGCATCAGATCCAGATCCTGGACATGTGCCTCCGTTGGGTCACCGGGGTCAGCCGATCCCAACGCATTGTCAGAACACCAAACAGACATAGCAGCAACAGCAACAGCAGGGGCAGATGGGGGCTGTGAAGTGCATGAAGAGCTAGATGCGAGGGTGTTAGCTGAAGAGAAGAACTCGGAGACACTACGCTGCGCTCCCGAACCCCTCTCTCTAGCCAGGACGTCCACACTGCGCGGACGGCCGCGCCGCGCAACATCAACGTCACTTGGGGGAGAGGGTGGGACAGAAGCTGATGGAACCTCATTGAGGTCAATCACCTCCTCGCCCCCATCCTCCACCCCAAGCTCCTCCCTTTTACCCTCCCTAGCAGACCAACACTCAGACACATATGATCCAAACAGCACATCCAACTTTGGAGGGGGACGCAACGCTGTAACCCCTAACAACGCAGCAAGCCTAAAGTTACTGCGGAAGCGCGACTTCCCCTGAAAAAGCTTACAAAACAATCGTGATTGATCCACAGGCGACATATCATCCCAACCCTGCCGCACAGAGCCCTCCCGCTCCCGCCCAAGCAACACATCCTCCACCACAACCTCACCGCCTACGACTTCACCACCCTCCTCACTCCCTCCATCCCCCTCAGCACCCCCCACAGCCATGCCACCGAGCCTCTGCATACTCAGCAACAGCTGCTTACGTCTCGCCTCATGCATGGGGCAATCCCATAAGAAGTGCGCAAGGGACTCATTGACATCATCATGACAACAGAAGCAGCGAGGGGACATGCCACTGACCAACTTGCTGCGGTACAACCGAAGGCGGTTGTTGCAGCTGAGCAACCTTCTCCGAAGCAGATTATAATGCGCATCATCAAGGGCTACCCATCTTGGGAACTCCTTAGTTCCAAAGACTTGTCTTAGGATGACTCGCAGGCCATCAGTAAGATCGCTGCCTGCCTCTCGCTTGTCCCACATCAGTTGCTGCACCATCTTGACGTCCTGCTGAAGGGCCCACTTGTCCACAGTCGAACTCCAACCCTCGAGGTCCTTCTCTGAGCTATTTAGGAGCTCCTGAAGCCCTTGCTGTAGATCCATTGAGTCCCTGATAGCGCCTTCGGCCTCCGCAGTCCAGTCGGATTTGACTTGAGATGCGATGACAGGAAATCGCTCCTCCGGTAGAACACGCAGCCGTCCATAGAACTTCAGTTGCGCCGCCCGCCGCAAACGCTCCGCACTCAAAGAGCGCGCCAGAAAGAGTGTAATCCACTTGCTTGTCTTAGGGCTGATGCCGAGAATCATCCTCATGGGGCGCAGCATTGCTGCCTCCAGCTTGATGAGCTGCGATACGGGGGCACGCCAGACATCGAAGGCGTACTTCAGCTTGGCTCCCACAAGTTGATTCCAGCACATGAGACGATACCTAGCTTGTATCTCACCTGCACACCACAAACAGTACCAACCTGCGGTGGCGACTTCAGTGACACGCGTAGCCCGCAGGGCCTGCTCCTTCCACTTCAGGTCGTCGGTGATAACCACTCTCAGGTACTTGTACTGACTGGTGACACAAAGCTTCTGGCCGCGAAACCACACCACGGGCTCACCTCGCTCCCTGATACTTGGTCGTTTCGCCTTGCTCGACGTGTAAATGGGCATGATTTCCGTCTTGCCGGGCTTCAAGTTGACTTCCAGCCGGTAATCTTCCGCGAACTTGGCCACAACATTGACCATCTTCTGGAGCTCGGTGCGACTGTGAGCGATGAGGGCCACGTCGTCCGCGTATAGAAGTGCCTTGATGTCGTTCAGCCGCTTCACATCCGTGATCTTGAGGGCACTCGCCAGCCGATCACACAGCTCATCCATAAAGACGTTGAAGAGTGTGGGAGAGAGAGGGGACCCCTGTTGGACGCCTACACCCTCCAGTACTTCGGGGGTGAGTGCTCCATCAACTAGCACTTGCGACGAAGTCTGCTCGTAGCACCTGCGTAGCGTGCGCCAGAACTTGCCCCTTACACCCACCTTCCAGAGCCTCTCAAATAGGCCATCTCTCCATACAGACGGGAAAGCCTTGCGTAGATCGACGAACAGGACATACGACTCCCGCTTCTGCTGCTGACGCCCCTTCAACCTCTGCCAAAGGGTAAAGACCTGATCCGTAGTGCGACGCCCCGGGCGGAAGCCTCCCTGCTCTGGACGTAGCTTATCCGGGCCATCCACGAAGAGCGTTAGACGAGTAGCTAATAAGGACAGATACAGCTTACCAAGGCAACTAACAATCGAGATATCCCTCCAGTTGTCAGGATCCGTAGGATCCCCACCCTTGGGGATATTGACGATGATTCCCTTGCCCCAAGCTTTTGGAGTCTTCTCGGCTTCTCGAATCCAGTTGAAGTACTGCGTTAAGTAGCCATTGATGTAGGCGCCGCCATACTTGAGCATCTCGTTCTTCACTTTGTCCTCGCCACAAGCTTTGTGGTTATTCAGGGCACGTTGCCTTGCAAGGACCTCCTCTTGCGTGAACGGCTTGTCCAGCTCTTCGCAAGTGTCTTCACCTACTTCGTGCTCCTTCATAGCCCGGGCCACCTCATCTCTGAAGCGATCGTTCCAGTGGAACTGCCGCTTAGCTTCGGCTTCCTCCTACTCCAGCGAGCCTGCTTCTGCACAGCACTCCACCACAAGAGCCGCACTTGCCGGATTTTCCCGTGGCTTCACCGAATTTTTCCGAAATTCCTCCCACCGAGCGACCTTTTCCGGCAGCGTACACGCCAGTGAGCCATCCTCCCTTTGCACCGGCGCGGAGACCTTCGTTCTGCGTGCCCCGCCAAGCCGCTTCGCGAGTAGCCAAAAGCGCTTTGAGGATTGCTCGCGTTGACATTTGACCGCTTCTTCCTGCACTTGCTTGAAGGAGGCGGACTTCTTGGCCCGAGTTGCCTTCCGAATTTGCTTGCGGAGCCGTAGCCAATTCAGACGGGCTTCTGCATTCGATTCATCCCTCCTGTATGCTGCGTAGGCCTCCCGGCGCTGTTGAATGAGCTCCTTTAGCTCCCCGTCGAACCAATTGTTGGTGAAACGGGGTCGTATACATCTGGAGCCAAGGACCCGGTGCGCTGCCATTCGGAAGGACTGCGCCACTCGCTCGGTGACGTCATCTACCACCCGTTGGCTGTCGGCACCACCCGATAGGTCAAGCTCAGGCAGCTGATGCACTCCAAGCTTCTGTAGGCAATGCTGGAATACGTCATCGAACTTGTCGCGTAGATAATCCAGCGCTTGCTTCGCAGCGTGATCATTACCCGAGACACCAGCACCAATAAGCTTATCAACACGAAAGGACCTGTAAGGTTTCGCAGCCCGCTTTGGTCGGCGCTGGCCGCTCCACGTCAGTTCGGCCCATACTGCCTTGTGGTCCGTATCAAGATCATCTTCGCATACTCCGAACTTTGCTCCAGATGCCAAGCCAGGCGACGCGCAGATGTAATCGAGGAGGTGCTTGCCTGTGCCCATGCCGCGCTGCTCACGCCGGGACCACCAGTAGGACCCTTCCACTGGGCACGAGAAGCCGCTCAGATTTCGCAGGCCCGAAGCGACGAGGACAGCCGCGAGTCTCTTGCCGTTCTCCGAACGTACCGGTGCTCCCTTATCATCGACCTCCCCGTGCTGACCGACAATGCCCTCCTCTTTTCGGCTGCATGCCGGCCCGAGCTTTGCGTTGGCATCCGCCACCGTGACCACAAGACCTTTGGCTCCAAAAAAAGCTATAGCTGCCTGCCAGGCCGCATACGCCTCTGACGACTCTTCTTCCTGCGTTTCCTGGGGAAAGTAGCCGATGCCCACATAGATATCCTGAGCGCCGGTAACACCCGAGGCGATACGCAGCCACACTTGCTGCCGGTGGTCGACGGGGGCTGACACCAGGTTGCAATACGGACCAAGGAAGTTAGCCACCGCGAATAGAACCCCACCCTTGCAGCGATTTTTCTCGCTGACCTCCGCAGGTTTTCCAAAAATCCGGAATCCATCCAGGCTGCATTTGGAAAGTTGCTTCTTGCCCATGCGGTGCTCCTGAGCCCCGATGACTAGCCAGCCCTCGTGCTTGTAGAATGATGCCCATTCCGCCGTGCCTACGTTGTCGTATCCCGTTTTACCCTGCCAGTTGTGACTCGCGACGAGTAGCTTGAAGCCGGTATCGAACTGCTTGGAGCGGTGCTTCTTGGCTCGTTTCCGGACCCGACGGCCGCGCTTGGCTTCCGCCCTCGTGCTGCCCCCCTCTGCAGGTGCTTGCGCAGGTTGGTCCCCCACTGCACTGGCCGCCGAATGCAGGGGCACCACATGCACATCAGCACACTCAGACACACACTTAGGTGCATCGGCAGCCAATTCCGAAGACACCACCTGCACATCATCAACACATTCTTCATGCAGAGGCAAGACGCGATATCCCGTCGCAGCTGCCTCCTTCCGGACCGCCGCTTCCCCACGCAGATGGATGCGAATAAGCCTTCGGACACGTTCCCTGTCCCTGAACCTGCGCCCAAGGGCCACATTGACCCCTCTGCCGAAAAATTTTGAGATGTTTGAATTGCTGCAACGCCGTCTGCCTGCTTTCATCGTCCTCGTAGACCAGCTCCAGGTGACGAGACATTCGCTGGCCTTGCCACTCCATTACCGGGACCACCAGACCAACACCGCTCATTTTGGAGGCGATCTCCTGTAGATTGGCGCGCTCTGAGAGCCCCCAGACAATCAGATTACGCCCATCCTTGTCGTACCGATCTACCCGCCGGTACCGTCGAGGCGGCGGTGCCATCTGCCATATAGCGCCGCTCGCCTTATGTTGAAGCGCCGACCCGTATGCCAGGTTTGGGGAGGAAGGATGAGGCGCAGCTAAGATAGCCTCTCCACGTGGTTCAGGAATTCCGTCATATACGCGAGCCCTCATCCTCCCATCCTGGGACATCGGGCCAGAGCCCGTCGAAGAGGCATTCCCACGGGGATTGTCCAGGTCTTCGGCGATTCTACCTTGTCCCATAAGGGCCACAGTGGTAGCTCCGTGCTTCGCGTATTTGTAATCCATTGAGAGTAGTAGACGGCCAATGTCGCTGGCCATCACCGCCGCGCCTCTTTACGCCGAGGAAAGCGCCCGCCCATGCAAATAGCATCGGCGGTATCTGCAACACACACTACACGCATTTCCGCCGGTGTCACTGGACGCTGCCGCGTCGCTTCGTGCCCTTCGGCGCCCGCCAGCACCCCCAGCGTCGCCAGAACCTGCCTCACGCACTACACACACTCTCCATCGCATCGCCAACGCCTCTACTCTCATGCCTTATGGACTTTCAGCTGCTCCTAACAATACCCATCATGAGGTACGGATGTCCCCGAGTGGAGCCAGATCGGACGGCGTGCCGCTGAAACTCCTTCCCCCACGTGGGTATAGAAGGCGCGAACCTAGCGGTACCTATAGGGTCTTACAGACAAGTATAGTAATCCCAGCCGAAGCTGCTCAGTTAGAAATGCAACGGTGGAGGTTGTGAATGCATGGGGCAAGGCACGGCAACGCAGCAAGGCACTGGCAAGGCATTGGGACCGACTGAAGCCCCTCTCCAATGTGCGCGTCATCATGTATTCCAGTTAGGCAACCCCGAAGAAGCGAAGATAGGGAGGAGACATAACCCAGATAGGATGAAGATAGGATTAACATGAAGCCGAAATGGAGCCGAGTTGGAACAGGTCAACTCGGCCCCATCTCGGCTCAATGTGAATCCTATCTTCAACCCATCTCGGTACTGTTTCCTCCGAATGCTCACCTCAACAAGATCACCAAACCGGGACTGGAAGCCCTCAGGCATTTACTCGGCAGGAAATTCGGCGAAAATGGGCTAACCAGGAAACCAGACCCAAACCAACAGCCAAGAAAAACGAGCCAACCAACAATCCAACAGACAACCCCACAACCTGCCTGGCCGAACCCCTACCGAGTAAATGCCCAGTTGAGAGTTGCGCATATCCCGGTGACCGCCCTCCCCAAGCGGTCACCTTCGTGGGGAGAGGCCCAACCACCTCCTCTTCCCATGGAGTGCCATCTTGTGCACCCCTCCAGAATAATAATAATAATAATAATAATAATAATAATAATAATAGTGCTTCTCTGTCAATGGCTGATGCATTTCTGCACATGCGCCTCCATCGTCTCACCCGTGAGGGGAGTACGAAGAATTGACGATAAGCTCTAATGACACCCCCGCAAGGGCAGTTCCAACACTTCCAGACGGGCCGGTATGTTCAATGAAAATACTGGTCCAGATGGATCGGTATGTTCAATGAAAATACTGGTGGCACCGACGGGAATCGAACTGGCGACAGGGCCCAGATGGTAGAACTTGACCACTGGGCTATCACGGTGTCCAAAATAATAATAATAATAATAATAATAATAATAGTGCTTCTCTGTCAATGGCTGATGCATTTCTGCACATGCGCCTCCATCGTCTCACCCGTGAGGGGAGTACGAAGAATTGACGATAAGCTCTAATGACACCCCCGCAAGGGCAGTTCCAACACTTCCAGACGGGCCGGTATGTTCAATGAAAATACTGGTCCAGACGGATCGGTTTGTTCAATGAAAATACTGGTGGCACCGACGGGAATCGAACTGGTGACAGGGCCCAGATGGTAGAACTTGACCACGGGCTATCACGGTGTCCAAAATAATAATAATAATAATAATAATAATAATAATAATAATAATAATAATAATAATAATAATAATACTATATCTGAGGCGTACTGATGCAGCTAATGGCATATCCTCAACGGACATAAGCCTCCAATACCCTTGTTCGAGGTCCTCCACCCCCCCGTGTCAGTCTCTCGCCTGATGATCGGGGCCACCGATGGAGCTCCTGAGGGCAAGACTGCACTAAGCCGAGGTTATTCCGCAGTCCCAGCAACCTCTTGCAAGACGTCACCGAATGTGCAAGTGCATACACCAAGCGCGGTTGCTAGAGCTGCCTCGAAACCCCACCCATAACAATCTGGTGTCTGCTGGGTCCTGGGCTATCAACCAGCATATGCGGAGTTTAAGATCTTTTACGCGCGCAACGACCCTCCTCCCCAGCATCTACCACCAAAGGGTTATGAGTTGGCGTCACAGTTTAACGCCTTGAGGCCATTGGGCTGGAACTCTGTTTAGCAAGTGTGACTAGGTTTTTTCATCGGGATTTCCCTCAAACATGTCACAGTCAACACTCCAAGGCAGATTTACTATATCTGAGGCGTACTGATGCAGCTAATGGCATATCCTCAACGGACATAAGCCTCCAATACCCTTGTTCGAGGTCCTCCACCCCCCCGTGTCAGTCTCTCGCCTGATGATCGGGGCCACCGATGGAGCTCAATAATAATAATAATAATAATAATAATAATAATAATAATAATAATAATAATAATAATAATAGCAATAATAGCAATCAAAATGATAACTAGGAGATCAAGAAAGAAAAACAACCACTTCCGCCTCCTTTTAAGCTGGCCCACACTACAATTGAAATAATGGATAAAACCATGAAGGACATGCAAAGAGACAAGGCGGAAGATATATATAAGATCAAACCTGCTATGGTGCAAGATATGCGAGATTACCTCGCACCTATCCTCGCTGAGCTGTTTAACTAGGCGGTAGACAATAAGCAATACCCTGATGCGTTAAAAATAACTAAATTAATAGAAATATAAAAAAATAAAGATAGCAGCATACCTAGTAACTACCGCCCGATCTCACTACCTATTATTGCTAAATATTTGACACCATAATAAATAACCAACTTATGACGCACATCCTTCACCATAATATCATATCACATACCCAATATGATTTCCGCCCTGACTCATCCACGACCATGACCATACAAACAATCATGAATAAAATAAGTGCACACAAAAAACATAAAAATAAACATGACCTAGTCCTCGCTCTTTACATAGACCTCTCCAAGGCCTATGATACTGTCGCACACGATAAACTAATATATAAACTCAAGCATAACTTCAACTTCTGCGAAAGCACCCTTGCCTTCTTTGTCTCTTATTTCTCCAAGAGGACTCAACAAGTCCACACCAAATATGCCCGCTCACAACGCGAACGATAACGCATGGAATCCCACAGGGCAGTACACTATCAACTACCCTCTTCCTCCTATACATAAATGATATAACTCTGCACATCACCAATGGAATAGTCTATACCGCTGACGACACCACACTGCTTTGACGACACACTGGTGGTCACGGCCAAAACCAGCGCAGCACTGCAAACGAACGCGCAATACACTATAGACCGCATTATCAACTACTTCCATACCAAAAACCTTGTCCCTAACCCAACTAAGACCCAATATACGATTTTCCATCAACACCGTTTTAACATCCATTTTGCGATAAATAGTCAGGTGATAGAGCATGCCAACAAGCGAAGCTTCTTGGCATAGTACTACACCGTAACCTCAAACATCACCAACAATTCCACAACCGTTATTACCAAAATCCACCCTATGGTTCAAATCCTAGCATATGCTAATAAGCTCCTACCTACCCATACCCTGCAACAACTTTATTACTTCAATGTCTACCCACACCTCATATATAATATAAGTATATGGGGCACACATGATAAAAACAAAAAATATATGCACCCACTCGTCAATATCCATAAGCGCATCGTACGCCTACTAGTGCAAGCAGCCCCGCGATCCCACTCTTCTACATAAACTAAAACTTCTTGACATCTATAACAGGGTATGTATCGAAACGCATCCATACATATACTCAATAAAAATAAAACACCAACCAATACATGATAATAAATACATTAGCACTAATACCGCACATAACCATCGCACCCGTTACGCTAAGAAAAGAAAAATATATATACAGAAACGATCCGCACTTCACGCAAACTAATGTTAACATAGTCAACAAATTACCCGAACATATTTTTCATATAACCAAACTAGCCAATTCAAAAAAGAACTTAAGCAATACTAATTAATTAATCAGGCTCGTAACGCCGGACTCGAAATTTAAATATAATAATATCTACAACA
>WBZZ01002022.1:62500-117480 GCA_019918135.1 Paulinella micropora
ATTATTCAAATCTCTGACTATATCACTCTATCTACGTGTAACGGTGACTCTTGAATAGAGACGGTCAAAAGGGGTTGGGGCACTTCGTGACGTCACTGTGTCAGAAATTATTCAAATCCGCCGCGAGTCTAAGTAAAAGTCAAATAAGAACCCTCGTCTAGTGGGTTATGAGCCTTGGCAGCGCTTAGTGACTCTGCGGCACTGCCGGCAAGCAATGCCCGGGAAGCCTAGGCGGGAGGAGATCATCTGGGAGGCGACTTTCGTCGACTCAAGAGGGTTGGTGCGGCCATTCCGAAATTGGCCGACATTAAAAGGGAAGCTTTCACACTGAGACCCTTTGGCTCAGTTTTTGAACGCCTTGCTACCTGTCCCCGTTTTCAAGTTAGGTGAGTCACCGACGTCGTGGGACCGAAGACAGCACACAATCTGGTCTGCTGCAACCGTGACTATTACAACTACGCCGAAGACAAGACAGTAAGACCTCAACATGAGTTTCAGTATTCTAAGAGGCACGAACAAAAACAAAGAAGTCACTGCCAAAGTACAGTTTGAAGGGAGAACCCCGTTCAAAGCGTTTCAACAAGAGACGGTTTTAGCCCTAGGAGCAAAAGGACTTAAGGGGGCACTAAAGACCGGCCAGAAGAACACTTTAGGTTAGTTCATGAGAGTAACTTGTAAATGCATTGCATAGCAAAGGAAAGAAAGTCCTAAAGTTACATGTGGAGGTGGGGAGAGAGAGCAGCCTCGGAAAGCAATCGGCAAGAGAGAGAGGAAAGATAGGGTTGAGAGAGGAGGAAGCTGAGTTAGACTCAGAGTCAGAGACAGACAAGGAAAACCTTACATCTTATTTTACTGAGACAGAAAGACAGCCTACCTTAGGGGGAGATAGTGGTAAGAGGGAGCAAAAGAGAGAAGAAGAGCAGGTGGAGGAGAGGGGGAGAGTGAGTAGTCAGCTTTCACCTACTTATTCCACACCAGCAATGACAACAATCAGGACAAAGAGCAAGGAGCAAGTAGAGGAAAAAGA
Source organism: Paulinella micropora (assembly GCA_019918135.1). NCBI lineage: Eukaryota > Cercozoa > Imbricatea > Euglyphida > Paulinellidae > Paulinella > Paulinella micropora. Next base: position 63,528 of record WBZZ01002022.1, read on the forward strand.
GAAGGAAGACAGAATGATAGTAGCATATGAGGAGAGTTTGGAGCATGAGATGAAAAGGCAGAGAGAGGAAGCTTTTTCGTTTGTGTTTGACAAGCTAGTAGGTAAAGCAAAGAGGAGTGTGGCAGATTTGGTGAGAGACACCTCACCAGACTTTGGCCAGAACTTGCACATTGTGTAGGCAAGACTAACCAAAAGGTTTGGTAAGGTGAGTGAGGAGGATGTGCAAGATAAGATAAATGCGATGAATGCATGGACGTTTGATGAGGGGTGTGAGTATGCTCCGCAGTTTGATGCATTTGTTGCGTTAGATGAAGAGCTAAAGGCAGGAGCAAAGTAATCTATCACTCAAACGCAGAGTTTAGGGAAGCTACCCCGCTAAGGGTAAAGAATAACCGAAGAAAAGACTTTTAATGACTTTGGGTCACACAAATTTATGATGTTATGACCTTTACAGAATGGTAATACTCATTTGATTCTAGGCATTCCAGACTATGATTCGCGAATACTCTAGAAAGTGTCCTTGTCAGTAATAAAGGTATTAATAACTGTCCGGCCTATGAACCTGCCTATGACTAAGACTATCCAAATTACCGGTAAATTGACTAGGTGGAGTAACGGGTATTAGTAGTACATTACAACGCTCCCCCTTAGTCGCAAGTCATAGGCTATATTAGTGAAAAAATAGTGTTGAGGATCAGTTATGGGTTACCCGAAGGTTAAATATCAACTCCCATTTACATCACATCCTCTATGTATGTATATATGTGTAGTCATGCAGTAACATGTATGAAGTATGTATGTGTTCAAAAATTTGCAAGCGCTTCCCGTAGAGGGTAGCAAAATTAAAAAAAAAATTAGATTTCCTATTCTAGGACAGAAAGAATGATAGAAAGAATTTAAATTGCTAAGTTAGCCAGGGAAACCCTCGCGGCTGCCGGCCTCGCGTGGCAGTCGGCTACCCAGCCTCGGCTCGACGGCTCTTGACCCCTGCGCAAAACAAAGCTGCTGCAACAAGCAACAAACTGCACAAAACACTCAAAGCAAATATAGGTGAGTGGACACGCAAATCCCGAAATTACTTGAGCTTTACCGTAAATTTGTTAAGTAAATACTCGAATTGTTCTTTCGGTAAATATTTTGTCATTACATCACCTATCTGCTTCTTCGTACCTACTTTTACAAACTTAATCTCACCGTCTCTCTGTAGGTGGTGCATAAGTGTAATTCTAAAGGTAAGTGTTTAGTTCTATTACCTGACATACCCCTCTCTGCCGCTAAGACTGTTTGAGAGTTATCCTCGAATAATTCTATCGGGCTCTTTTGGGCTATGTTTAGTTCTTGTGTAATGTGTTTTAGTGCAAGTCCCTCTCTAATGCACTCAGTTGCTGCAAATATTTCAGCATCATTGGAACTCAGGGCGATGCGACTCTGTCGCTTTGATAACCATGCAACTGGATCGCTGCCCCATAGGATCACGAATCCAGTGCGGGACTTCCCTGTTTTCTTACAAACTTTGTGAGCCGCGTCGGGCCACATGGAAAGTTTTGGATAGGTTTGCCCTTCTTGCTCTGACTTAGGCTCATGGTAAGCTAAACCTCGATAAGAGTTAACTAAATAACGAAAGATTCTGCCTAACATCGCATAAGTTATTCCCTTATCGATAGTTTGCATGACACTTGCCGAATTTAGTGCTTGTTCTATATCGGGTCTTGTCATCTTTGCGAGAAATAGCAAACGACCAACTAGACTAGGAATTGAAAATTTTCGCAAGCTAGCTGATTCCGACATCGGTTCCGTGAAATGTTCTTGCGCTGGAGTACTGACGGGTTTAGCAGAATCGTAGCCTACCTCTTTTAGTATCTGCTGCTGATATTTTCGCTGATGCAAAATTATTTTCCCGTTCGATTGCTCTATCTCTATTCCTTTGAATTCACGGGCAATACCGAGTCTTTTGAGCGGGAAATGTTTTTCTAATGCGGACGCAAAACGCTCATATGCTTGTTTGTTTGGTGCGGTGAACAACAAGTCATCAACATGAAATATCCCTACTATCGCCTCTCTCAAAGCTTTATCATTTTCTACAAACATACATAAGTCTGAATCTAGCAACCTAAAACCTAGCTCCTCTAACTTGGGTGCTAATATCTCATACCATCTTCTTCCTGCCTGTGGTGCACCATATAAAGCACCATCTATACGCCATATCATCGCCTCATGCCCTTCTCTGTCTACACTCTCTGGCGCATATGCATAAACAGGGTCATTCATACGAGCATTTAGGTATGCATTTTTAAAATCTATGCCGTATAGTTTGTGTTTGTGCCAGGCAGCTAGTTTGGCGAGAAATAAAAGTGAATGGTGCGCGGCGCAAGGAACAAAGAGCTGATCTGGGTTATAGCTAACACCGGGTTCTAACATATCTCCCCGTAAAGCTAAACGAGACTTTATGAACTTTTTCCCGTTCTCATCTAACTTTACTTTGTGAACCCATGTCAATCTAACTATCTTACTAACTCCTGCCTTGCTTGCCTCCTTATGGGGTACCCATGTGTATGTGTTAAAGGATTGAAGAGCTTTTAGCTCTGTTTTCATACCCTCTAAAACATCTTTAGCTGTCAAACCTTCCTCTATGACATCTTTGGGTACTCTGATATCTACATACAAATAAAAATCACGAATCTCATCTGCCACCATACGGTCATCGCATAAAAACATATTAGCGGGGCTTTGTAACTGGTATTCGGGGTCTTTCACGGAGTATTTGAGGATTTCCGAATTCAACATCCGTTCTTCTTCGTCCTCAAACTTAACTATGTGGGTGGGCTGAGGTCTGTCTCTTACTACGAGTCTATCTCTGGGGTCACTCACTCTGCTGACTACCCCTACTCGTACTATGCTCTCCCATCCCTCACCGTACTTTTTCTTCGCCCATCCATCTCCCCATGCACGCGCGGGCACTCTTACTACCTTACCTATTAGCTCTTGAGCCTCTCTCTTTTCTCTCTTGGGCTCATTGCTAGGGGTAAATCTCTCTACTGCCTTGCGCTGCCTTTTACCGGGGATTATGTTACTCTCCGTTACTCTCTGACTCTGTTCCCACGTTAATCCCTTAGATGGTGGTGATTTTTCTTCGTATGCTCTTCTTTAATGTATTTTTAGTGGATCTGTTGGATCTTGTTCATTTGTATGCTCTTGTGGCTTGATCTTGTGCTCTGGGGGTAATTGTTGTGGATAATGTGGCTCTGGACTTGTGTGTAGGCGTGTATGTTTGTGATCCAGTGTATTCTTCTCCACATGCTCATTTTCATGCTCATTCTCATTCGCATCGATATCAACATTCTCTGTCTCCCCCTCAACTTCATCAAAGTGTGTTGTTGGGTGGTCGTTGTTGACGTTGTGCGGTGACTTAGGTGATTGGGGTGGTGATTGGGGTGGTGATTGGGGTGGTGATTGGGGTGGTGACGCTTGTGGAGATGTGTGTGGTTGCTCGCTCTCATTCTCATTCTCCCCCTCAGAGTCATCATTATCCCACGACACTAGTTTAGTAGGATGAGCTTGTTTACCGATTTTGTGAATATTAAATCTCACATCTCTCACTCCGGAAATTATTTTCTTACCATCCCATACGCGGTATAGTTCCCAATATAGATCATATCCTACTAGCATCACCTTTTTCCCTCTGTACTCTCCCTTCCGTACTTTAGTCTTAGGTATATGTAACACACCCATATCCAATTGGTTTTAAATGAAAGAGTGTTGGTTTTCTACCTAACAGCTGCTCATAAGGCGAAATTCCTTTGCGTTCCCCGTGAATTGCCGGTAGTATGTTGTGAATGGTTGTTGCTGCGTGTTCTAATTCTGCCCAGAATTGCGGCGGTAATTTATCGTGATATCTCATTGCTCGTGCAGGCCCCGCCGTAATATCATTCACTTTTTTCGCAATAGGATTCCCGTCTTTATCGTTTGTCGCGGAGGTTTTCCAAATAAAGCGAATATTTTTCCACCACTTAATGACTTCCTCCGGAATATGGAATTCTTGATCTGCGCGAATTTCCTTTACTTTGTTTCCTGTCTGTCTCTCATAAAAGGCTACAGCTTGTTTTAAGCAATCTACAAACTCATTCTTATGGGCTAAATAAAAGTCAAGAATGAACAGTGAGTAGTCGTCGGTGACCGAAAATTTATACCGTTTACCACCTATTGATCTAGTTGCCCACGGTCCTGATGTGTCTATGTGTAGAATTATACCTGGCTTTTGGGCTCTTTCTATTGTATTAACTGCAAAACGTGGCAAACGTTTAGACTTTCCTATCATGCAAGATTCGCAAAATCTCACATCGCTCTCGTTACCAACTAACTTAATGTTCAAAATTTTTGCCAATAGGCGCATCTTTGTTAACCCATAATGCCCACAGGCATAGTGAAAAAGCTTGATTCCTATCTTTCTAGGTTTGTCTGACTTTCTGGGGTAAGCTTCATATAATACTATATCTACGTGTAATTCTTTCTCTCTCTTATTTACTTCATGCTTACTTGTCTTGTTTTTGTTCTCATTTGTGGGGTTTCCCTCCCCTTCTACCCCCTTGTTGCGAAAGGATCATATCTTTCGTTGACTTTCAATGGTTCATCATATTCGTCATCCCATCTATATATCATACTCTTAGTTAATCTTCCCCTTACTAGTATATCACTCTCGTTAATGTGGATGGGGTGTTTGAGTATTACTAACTGTCCGTTTTGGTGGATGACTGATCTTTTGTGTCTGTGGTCCATCTGTCCTGTAGAGACTATGCTAACTGGTAAGGTAGTGTCGAGTAACATCTTCTTTTCTACTGCTCTAGGCCTTCCTTTCCCATCTATCACAGTCAGCCTAGCTCTTCCTGACTTACTCAACTCCCTTTCTCCATTACCTGTCAGTAGTTCTACCGGGTCTATCTCATCTACATCCGTCAATCTGTCTTCTCTGCATGATATGTCTGTGCTTGCTCCACTATCCTGTACTGTCATGTCTCTCTTTTTCATCACTCTTTTTCTCACATGTATCAGTACATGCTCTGTCTCTCCTTCTGTCTCTGTCTCTGTTTCTAGTTCACCCTCAGAGACTCCTCTACCCTCACCTTGTCCCTCTTCTGTGAGTTGTGGAGGTGTAGTGATGGGACTCTGTCTGACTGCTCTCTCCAAGTACACTCCTTCTATTGCTCTTACTATGTCAGTCAAAAAGTCATCTCTCTCTAGCTCGCCACTCACGACACGCATCACTTCTCCATTCATTCCCCTCACGCACTCATTCATCAACGTTTTAGCTATTTCATTTATATCTTTGAAGGTTATGACGGGAGGGTTGATGGGTTGCGTGTTTGTTGTCTGTGTTGGTGGGAGTGCTGTGATTGGTCTAGAACTAGAGATTTGGAGTTGTTGTGAGGTGGGACCTATTTGGTTGCCAAACTTGTTGACAGAAGTGGGTCCAAGTCGTTGCTCTCCCTCATCCACTCCACTCTCTTCTCTCCCTTCTCTGCTCTGGCCGGTCCGCTGACTAGAAAATGGATTATGTTTGCGTGGTTGTTGCGGAATATTTTGCGAGACTTGTGGACTTGTGGAAATTTTGGTGTCACGTAAAGTTTCAAATTCCCCGAAAACGAGTCTTTACGTAATTTTATGAGACTTTTCCAATGCCGCAGCTTTAAGACCTCGTTCGTCTGGGTAGTAAGGAGATTTGGGGGGACGCAACACGGGACTTACCGACAAATCCAACTCCGGATAATCTGGGTCTTGTGTGGCATGATATCCGCAGTACCTCGCATAAGATAATCGTTTCGCGTGATTTGCGTATATTCCTTTTCCTTTTGATTTTTCAACGGAAACATTACACGGTTTTTTGCGTCTGTTTATTCCGGCACATTTTGTGTCAGGCGTGACTCCGTAAGAACTCTCAAGCCTCAAAGGAGTTTCGTTAGGGTTAGGGGTGACTGGGGAACATCGTGGGGTGGCGGATACTAACCGCTCTTCCTTGCCTTCTCCCCGTAGTGAGGAGGGACCTCGTAGGGTGGCCGATACTAACCGCACTTCCCGTCCTTCTCCACTCTCACTACGTCTATTCCCTACCCTAGGTGTAGTCTTTGTATCCTTCAAAAGGGCTTGGGGACTTGTAGATTTGTGATGAGGTGAGCTTGGTTGCTCGTCATCTCTTTCTCTTTCTTCCTCATCATCATCGCTCTTATCATAAGTGTTCCCCATATGGATTAAAGCAACGTTTGTATCAGAGTCACTTTGTTCGTCTTCGTTTTTGTCGTTGCCGGTTGTTATCAAAGTGAGTGCTTTCTTTTTCTTATGAAAGGGTTTCTTTTTGTTTTTGTAATTGTTCTTTTGTTCGTTCTTTTCTTGTTCCGTGCCTTTGTCTTCCGTTTGATTCCGTTTTAATTTTCCTTCTTTGCGGAACTTTTCCGAAATCACCGGGCAATATCTCATAGCATGGCCTTTGGCATCACATCCGAAACACGTGACTTTGAGCGTCCAGTTTGGAGCTGTCTTTGGTCCCGGTTTATTGTCTCCCCTTTTCCCTTTATTATCCATCAGGAGATTGGTCTCTTGCCGCTGCTTGCCATCCCGAGATTTCTTGTTGTTGTCTTTGCGAATTTGAGTTTTTCTCTCAGGGAAATTGTTACGTCTTTCTTTTTCTTCCCACATTAACCATCTTTCCCTAGATGCTTCGCATAGTTCCGAGAAATTTGGTCTTAGTCTGGCCGGGAGATCATAGTGGTCCACCTGAAATTTATCCCCGAAAGCTGGATGGTAGCGCAATTTCTTAAATAGCTTTCTCTTTGCTTCTCTTTCCTCATCGGAAAATGGCGCCCCACGTAAACTTTCAAGCTGGATTTTCTTTGCGAGAAATTCATTTAGCCAGTCTACATACCTCTGACCTGCCCTTGGTCTCGTTCTCTCAAACTCTTCCTCTAACATGTACCTACCTGCTCCGGAAATGCCTCCCCATTGATCTCTTACTACTATCAACTCTTCAATGGGTCCTTTCGTCTTCTGTGTTCGCAGGAAATTAGATACATTGTCTTTGGAAAAAGCCACAGACAGACATAACTGCAAAGTTTTCATCCTTTCATAATATTTCTTCTCTTTGCGGATAGCTGTCTTTCTTCTTGTGTGTTGTTTCATACTTTGTCTTTTCTTCTTGCTTTTTTCTCTTTCCACTCTCTCTTTTGTTCTGCTGTCATTTTATCCCAACCTTCTGGCTGTTTGATATCTTCTTTCTTTGTCTGGGGTCTCTGTCTTCCTCTCTGAGAGGTGTCTGACTCTTCATCTTCCTCACTATCACTTATGGGCGTGTCGGGCTCTTCTAAGTCTTCTGCCGTCTTAGCCCTTGCTTCGTCGTAAGGAAAATCCCTTTTGGCTTTAGCTGGGTCGGCTAATGCCACAGATACCATCTCTGCCACGTGGACAGATATCCCCTGCATGTGCTTCTGAAACTTGCTTGACCAAGGCCAAAAGCTTTGGTCGTTGCCCTCGAATATGGGCACTTGACTCAATACGTGCTTTGGCACGCTTGCCTCCTTGACAAGGCTCATAACCAAAGTAATCTATCACTCAAACGCAGAGTTTAGGGAAGCTACCCCGCTAAGGGTAAAGAATAACCGAAGCAAAGACTTTTAATGACTTTGGGTCACACAAACTTATGATGTTATGACCTTTACAGAATGGTAATACTCATTTGATTCTAGGCATTCCAGACTATGATTCGCGAATACCCTAGAAAGTGTCCTTGTCAGTAATAAAGGTATTAATAACTGTCCGGCCTATGAACCTGCCTATGACTAAGACGATCCAAATTACCGGTAAATTGACTAGGTGGAGTAACGGGTATTAGTAGTACATTACAACGAGGAGGCCATAAAACACCCAAAAGAACAATGGAAACAGTAAGCACCAATGCCTTACAAAACCCTGAGTATGCGTCAGAGGGGGTGAGAAAGGATTGGGGCGGATGGATGAGCATGCTGAAGATGAATAAGAAGCAGCATGCATGGTCTTTTGAGGAATGGTGGGAGGAGTTGGAAGAAAAAGCGTTGGAAATAGACCGAAATAAAGAAAGAGAGAAGAAGATGAAGAAAGAAAAAGGACACGCAGGGAAAGATACCAACAAAAGAGAGGAAGGGCAGAGAGGTGTGTTTTTTTGGTTTCAAAAAGAGAGTGGGTGCAAGTGGGGGGATGCGTGTCGTTTTGCTCATACAGAGGGGTCAGTTACTATGCGTAGTGTGCCTTGGGTGTGCTACATGTTTGAACAGTCAGGCAGCTGTGATAGATCTAACTGTAGGTTTAACTTAACAGTGACACACCACCACTAACAATAAATGGGGAGGGAAAGGAGCAGGAACGAGAAAGAAGACGTTGAGGAAAAAAGACATGAAATGTTTCATTGAACTGTAACATGGAGGGGCATGTGTTCTCAGCATGTGAGAAGGAATGTAAGATGTGTGGGGGTAAGCATAGAGTGCATGAATGTGCAGAATCCCGATGAAGAAGGCGAGAGAAGAGCCAGGTGAGAAGGAAGATCCGAGAGAGAAGGAAAAGAGAGGAAAAGGGGAACATGGAAAGTTAGGTAGGGGGAGTGAGTCAGACACTTCTGACAGGGGGAGTAAGTTAGACACTTCTGACACAGATGAGGAAGGTGAGAAGGTGAAAGCATTAAAAAGGATGACGAGATTTTTGACTGGGCGAGACAGAGCAGGCATGGCAAAGGAGAAGGCCCACATGGGCAAAGTGAAGGTAGTACAAGAGAGAGAAGTCTATCGTCGTCGATGTGAGGGGCGAATGTCAGGTGAGCAGCAATGTGTTTTGTATGCACGCATGACATGGAAAGTGAGAATGTGTTGTTGCGAGAGGCAGCTTACGGTCTGTTGGAAGGGCGATTTTGCGGGTTACATACAGATCAGGAAAGAAAGAGAGAGAAGGAAGCCTCAGGGATGGGGGAGCAAAGAAAAGTTAGCCAGCCTAAACCTTTAGTTGATCAGGAGAAGAAGAAGAAAGAGAGGGCAGGCGAAGCGCTCAAAGCGCCGAAGTGAGAAAAAGAAGGGGAAAGTTGTGAGCGGGACACTGAATAAGTTGAGCCCAGTCACTGGGGACAAGGCATTTTTCTATGTCGAGGGAACCCGTATACGTAGGCTCGGACTATGACGACCAACGCAATGACAGGATGGCGGGCACTTCAGCGACCTCGACAGCGACTGTAATGCCCCCAACGATAGCTCGTAAAAAGTCGGTAATACAACCAAACACAGTCCTCAAAAGATGAGAATGATGTCTCGTTATATTAGCTCAGTGAAGCCAAAAAAGGAAAACGGCAACAGACCAGGAATAAAATGGCATCAGGTCCAAATTGAATCCGGACAAATAATACTGAAAAACAAGCTGGTGCACCTGTCACCAGGAAAAGGTACTTTTTACCGGCTATCCGGGGGGTGATGCCTACAGTACCCCCTCCCGATTTTATGACGGAAATAGCATTTTCGTCATACACCTTCTGATTTCTTTCTGCAAATAGTATGCGCTATGGAGTCATGCCACACAGCGCATCGACCCACGGATAGACGCTAAAAGACGATAAATATATCCTCATACGGCACGTCAAAGCGGATTCTCTAGCCTTTCTTGTAAATTTTGAACTCCTTCCCCTCAATTTCTTTTTTTTTCTTTTTTTTTTTTCGGCAGTATGTCAAGAACAAACGTACAATTAATAAAAAAAATACAAGCAACGTGGTGCTGTAGTACGATTCCCCCTTTGATCTCCTTCTTCTTCTTATCATTATCATTATTATTATTATTATTCACAGGGAGATCGTAAGTACATTGTCTTTTTTAATGACATACCCTTGTATAAGGCGGATATCCTATGATATAGTATTAGGGGGCCAGTCCTAATAGCTATATCCGAAGTCGAGGTGTATGTACCCGACCCTGCGATATACCGACACAAGTAGAGATTGACCGTGCTCAGGTACGACAGTATATAATCTATCGTAAAAAATAATTTAATGAAAGTTCAGAGAACATTTCATTTTCGAGAACATCATCCCAGGACTTGGAAAGGGTCATACCCGGGAACACCATCGCTCAATACACTAGCGATCCCCGTATACGGTGTAGTATCATCGTCGATCGACCTTTCGCACTCGTATGTTGCGATCGAATGCCAAGTTATATCACTGAGTCTTTTTAATATTCATATTGATAACTGATGATGCATGATCAAATCATGATACGCCGTGGGCAAGCAATCAGTTTATTTGAGACGCATAAAGAAAAATAGTTTCTTTGTCACTGCCTTCGTCGTCTGGCGCGGATTTCTTTGCCTGGTGGAGGACCACCAACAAAAGTCAGATCGAACTTTGACTGTTCGAGAATGTCCCAGATCTTATTAGGGATTCCGCCCAACGATAATTCAAAAGGGACATCAAGCACTCCTCTTGGCAGTGTCTGAATGGTCCACGCAGTGTAATCCTTGTCTCTGGGAGTAATTGTATCATCCCATGTCTCGAGACTTTTTGCGTCTTTATATACTGGCAGATAATGTCTTGCCTTTGGAACCTCAACCGGGTCCATACTTCTCCAGAACTGGAGTATCGGTTGTACTATCTTTGCGGCTGATGATATTTTGAGTGTCCGTGTGACACGCATCTGTCGTGGGACCGCCACGACCCGCATCAAGTATAAGTCTGAGAGGGTGTCATCAGCGACATGTTGTTCCGCTGGTCTCATCAGATAGAAAACATTTTTCACCCATGCGATGGTTGCTATCGCATCGCCTTCCTTCCATCGCTCATGGACAATCTCAACGTTGCCCGCGTTTGGGTCAGTGTCCGTCCCCTCCTCCTCCTGGTGGACGTCCTTTGATCTCATCGACCTCATCGCCTTCCTCGGTTGGTCGTTGATAAGATCATTCCGCGCTCTCCTTAGCTGCGCCTCTGTGATCTTCTCCTTCTTTCCGCTATGCTCGCGCGGAGACTTGGACTGAGTCCCCACCGCGCTTATGCGGTCAGTCTTCTCCTTGCTGTCCACCTCACTCTCCTCCTTCTCAGCTATCGGTGCCCGATAAGCATCGTCTTGGTCTATGCCAGCGTCCTTGTGGATGGGCGGCACCTCTTTGAAATCATCCTTCATCCGTTTTAACGCCTCCTCAACAGATTCATCTTCCAGTAAGAAGGGATCATACTTAATCAGCCTTCTTACATTCACAATTTGCACCTTCCCTCTACCCCTGAGCTTGTAATTCAGAGGTCCCGTCTGTTCCATAATCTGATAAGGTCCTTTCCAGTGAGTGAACAGCTTAGAGCTGACTCCCTTCGGGACTTGAGGATGGTACAATAGTACAATATCCCCGACCTGGAACTTGATCTGATCCAAGTGCGCTTGTCGCACCCCTTCAGCATCAGTCTTTCGGCGCTCCGCCTCTCTATGCGCCCTGACTATTTGTTCCGCCTCCATCTTCACTCTAAGTCTCATCCCAAACAACTCATCCGCATCCGCCCAAGTGTCTTTTGGGTGAAGGAGCGAAGTCGGGATATCAGGCTCACGCCCATACACTAACTGATATGGCGAGATTGAGCTCTTCGAGCCTCCTAACGCTGTAGAGGGTAGACAGTTCATTGCAAACGCAAATGATGGTGCTGCCTCGACCCATGCTCTTTGATTCTCCTTCTTCGTGCAATACATCTTTAGCGAGGCTTTGAGGGGTCTGTGTACCCGCTCGATTTTCCCATTTGCTCGCGGGTTATAGGCAGTAACATATTGCCATTTCATCCCGTAATACTTAGATAGTTTGTCGATGACCTCGTTATTAAAGTCCGAGCCTCGATCAGAACATATCTTTCTTGGTGCTCCGATCTGTGAGATGATCCTATCGATCAGCGCCTCGGCCGTCGTCTTGCCGGTAACGTCTTTGACAGGGATGATCCACACATAGTTGGTGGCTCTGTCAATAGCCGTAAGGAGGTATTTGTAACCATCCTTCGATTCTGGGAAAGGTCCCACATGATCAATGTGTATAAACTCAAACATCCCCGCATGAAGAGGAAATTCGCCAATCAGGCCGAAATTTGCTTCAGTGGTGTTTTGTTTATCTTGCACGATGCATGCATCCACCGCCTATCTATCTCCTCCTTCATCTTCTTCCACCAGAATCGCCTCGCTACGAACATTGAGTTCGTTGTCGACCCGGATGCGCCAAAAGTGGGCAATTGTGGGCTGCGACAAATATAAATCGTCTCAGACTCTCCGGTACCCAAAGGTCCATTTGTCCGGCGTGACGCAAGCGACCGTGAAGGCCGTACCACAGTAGACCATCTCTCCATCCCATCTCCTTCATCTGATCTTTGATCGCTTTCGTCATCCGTAGCTCATCCGGGTTCTGATATAACTGTATCAGTTCTTTAAACTCCGGATCTTGAGCCTGTTGTTGCCTCCATGCGGTAGGCGAGGCTATATGGATAGTACCATCTTCTAGCCGTACCCCGATTCTTTCCGGGTCATCGTCTAGGTCACTTCTCCGCTCTTGAGGAGGCTCCGCATAAACTTCCTGCGTCTCCTCTTCCTCTCTTATGTTCGCCTTCGCATTCTCATATACCTCATAGGACCACTCAGCGTCCTCCTGGGTATGTAGCTCACAACATATCCCGTGATCCGGGCCTTGTGGACTGTACCGTAGACCTGTGCGGTCATATCGGACTCCACTCGCCATCTCCATCGCCTCAATGTGGCTGACCTCATACACCTTGTCAGTGGACAAGTCTTCCATCTCCACCGTGGACACCAACGCCGATACTTCTGAGTTAAACTCTAGCCTAGAGAGGCTATCAGCGACCACATTTCGCTTTCCCGGTAGATGGACCATTGTAAAATCGAAACAAGACAAGAACGCTTGCCACCGCGCCAGCCGTCCCGTCTGTTCATGATTCATCAACCATAACAGGTTATGATGATCAGTTCTGACAGTAAATTGAGGTCCTCCCCACAAATACTCTCTGAGCCTCTTGAGGGCCCATACTACCGCCAACGCCTCTCTTTGCCTTGTGCAATAGTTTCTCTCCGCCGCACACAACTTCCTACTAATAAACATGATTGGGCGTAATTTCTTCTCCTCATCCTCTTGTTGTAATACAGCCCCAATCGCAAACTTAGATGCGTCTGTATCGACTACGAATTGTTTCGTAAAGTCGGGCATCGTTAACACCAGTCCTCCGTCTTTCGGGTCTTTGTAAATGAGATCTTTGAGCGCATGAAACGCTTGCAAAGCCTCTTCGCCCACTTCTCAAAGTCTCCAAAATCTATCATTTTCTCCAACTTAGCCCGTGTTGCACCCCAATCGGGTATAAACTGGCTATAGTATTGCGCCATCGCAAGGAATGAGTGCAATTCAGTGCGGTTCTTCGGTATCGGTCGATTCATAATCTCCTCCCTCTTCTCTTTGGATATCGAGACTCGATTATGGGAGATCTCGTACCCTAAGTATGTCACACTCGTCTTGGCAAGTTGACACTTCTTTAGATTGCACTTCAGGCCAAAAGCTCCGATGCGCCTGAATATATCGGACAAATGATCGATATGCTCCTCCATTGTGTTAGAGTATACGATAATGTCATCGATATAGCAAAATGCATATTCTCCCGCCTTCTGTCCCCGCCTTCTCATAAAGCCTCCGTCAGACAAATCATCGTACTGACTGCTCAACATCTTCTGCATCGCCTTCTGGAAAAGTCCTGGGGCTTGCTTGAGGCCCATCGGAAGCACTTTCCATTGGTATATTTCCATACCCACCACAAACGCCGTCAGCCATCTGGACTTTTCCTCCAGTCGTATCTGCCAGAAGCCATTCTTAAGGTCAATGACCGAATAGAATTTTGCATTCCGCAGTACTCTCCTTCCTTCTTCTAATGTCGGGAGAGGATTTCTCTCTTCCTCCAGCACCTTGTTAACACGAGCATAGTTAACTGTCAGGCGCCATTCTCCTCCTGGCTTCGGCACTATTCTCGGTTGTGAGACTATTGAGGATGTTGATCTCTCAATAAAGTCCTCATTGAGCAGCTGTCTTGCTAGCTCCTCCGCTATCTTCGCCTCATGTATACTCAAATTCGCCCTTCGTGGTGCCGGTGACGGCTCCGCACCCGGTATTTTGTAAATAACCGCAGTGAAATCTTCAGGCTTGACACCACCTGCATGTGGAGGGTCAAAAATTTCCTTGTTCGCCTCTAATTTGGCTTTTAAAAGCTCCTTCTCCTTCTCCGTGCCTACTCCTTCTTCCAATATTTTCCGCGCCGCCTCTTGAAAATCTTCATCAGACATCTGCTTATGCTGCTTGAGGGGTTCTCTGTCCTCCTCCAAGCCTAAGTCCTCTTCCGAGACATCATCTAGGCCCGTCTTTTCATACGTGACCGTGTCCGGCTCATCATCTTTACCGAGCTCCACCAGCATGTCAATGAGTCTCGCGTATTGCAAAGGAGCTTTACGGGTGTAAAAACCATCAAAGCATGTGAATGCTTGCGGTATCAATTTCAACTTGTCGAGGTCTCTGAGCTTCCGCTTGTATGCACTGCTCTGCTCACGAGTTCCCATACGACAAGCCACCACTAGCTGTTGCTTGCGAGAGGGTACCGGTATAGGATGATCAATAAGCCGGTCCCTTATTTCCTGCGCCATATCGCCTTCTCATTATATGGCAGGATAATAGTATACGGCTTATTATTTTCGAATAAAGTCCGTAAGCATTTCTTCACTTCAGACAGTGAACGCGGCCACGTGGGCTCGTCACCCCAGAAATCAGTAATAAAACTTTTAATAGTTTCTGGTGGAGTATCCGGGATTCGCCCCGTTCTCCTTGGTACAAACTCCTCCCTTTTTTCTTCTCCTACTTTCGCATGGAAACAGTATCCGTTAGTAATATGGACATCTGTTCCTACTCCTTCCGCGAATCTCGCCAACGACGGGCTTCTTTGTGCGACACATATAATCTCCTCCTTTCGCTTCTCGATTAAGTCATCAATAGACTTTTTGTCCCAATGGCATGTCGGAACTGTGACAGTGCACACTTGGGATTCCCAATTGTCGGTCCAGGACAGTTCATCCGGTCTTACGACATGGGGGTGAACGTACACCTCAAGTGCCTCATGTGCGATGGCCATCTTTTTGTGATCCGTCGCTAGACTCAGCTCATAAGCCTCATAAGAGTCAGTAGCGTTGAAGGGATCAATATCGTTCTCTTCTCCTCTTTTTACTCCATATATCACTCGCCGTGCGGCGCAATCAATCACAGCCCCCATCGTAGCCAATTGGTCATACGATAGTAATATTGACCCGTGGTAACCGGGGACGACATAGAGGTCCATACGGTATACTCGTGCGGATTTCAATTTAAAGGTCAGTGTGATGATTTCCGTGATATCCGTCCGGCTGCTCACTCCTTTGAGAGTGCCCGTTGACTTTTTCATATTTCCGTCCACCCAGTCCCGGTATCGATTTAAAAACTTCCGGCCGACAATATTAATATTCGCCATCGTATCATTACCAACTTTTAATATTGTCTTCAATGTTTCACAATAAAGTTCCGTATAACACAGAGCATCGGGCCTGTGTATATTGGCTGCGAGAACAAGAACTTTACGTTCCAAATTTTGGAGTCTTGTCTCTAAGTTTTTCAACTCCTCCTTCTTCTCCTCCTGCTTCACCTCATTAACATTTTTATTATTCTGCGGTACTGGTGCGTTTACTATTTGAGCGACATTGTCTTGTGGTACTTGAGTACACACATTGTCTTTTTGCTCGCCACCCGCCGCGACCGTAGACATTGAGTCTGTTCGTGGTTGTTTGCTTGGCCGAGGCGATACGTCTGCCATTGGCCTCCTCGCCTCCATCGCAAGTCTCGCCTTCCTATTTGCATCAGTTATCATTGGTAACCGTGCTGTATGAACGGGTATGAGACTACCTTGGGGCTGCAGTCTCTGTGTACCCACATCTTTGTTTTCACATAGAGGAAGCGTTGGCCCAGTCTGCACAACAGCATTAGAAAGCACTGTGACTTTAGGGTTAAACTTCACAGTCTTCTCCTTCCTCTCTTCTTCCCCCTCCAGTCATTCCACCACCTCGAAACGATTACCTTGAGTAGTGTCCGGGTAGGATGACGTATCGGTCTCCGAGGCAGTGTTGTAGGCCTGAGCTCGACCGAAATTTGGGTTGGAGCTTGCCCACGAGCCTCCTCCTCCTCTGGGTGGGGGGGCTGGAGCTCGAACAGCTCTCCCTCCATAAGGGGTATATCCCCGACCTCCTCCTCTTCCTCTCTGAGGGGTTCCCTGCCACCTCGAGGCTCCTCTCCATGTTCCTCGTCCTCGTCCTCCTCCTCCTCCTCCTCCTCGTCCTCCTGCTCCTGCTCCTCCTTCTCGTCCTCTTTGAGAGGCCTTTAAGTTCTTTTGTCTCTCCCTTTCCTCCTTCTTCTCCTTCATCCTCTTCATGTAGGTAATGATTGCCTCTCGTAACTCCTCATCATCACACATATTGGCATACCAACCTTCGTTCACAGCGGCAATCTGAAGCATATTGAAAAGGCCCGGTTCCTTGCCTTCCGTCCTGCTCAGAAAATTTGCCCTTGCTGTTGGGTTCTGCCTATCATGATTGAAAGAGCAGTCTCTGTTCTCCATCTGTGCCTTACACTGCAAGCCCGCGAACCACCTCCAACATGCGGTCTTCAGGTCTGGCTCTCTCTGTCTCTTCCAACCGGCAACTCTGTTTGTGTACGTGGCTTGTGCGCCAACAGGTACACCGCCTGCCTGTGCCGTATGTGCCTCCGTGAGCGAGTCCATGTTTGAGCATGCACTCATCACTTCTTGAAACAGTGCTGACGGAGCAACGCTTTGAACCGTATTTTCGAACACGTGTGTCTCGAGGAAGTTCTTGGACTTCACTGAGCTAAACGTCGAGCATTGTTGTATGAGCTGAGTAAGCTTACTCGGGTTAACTGTGTGTAACGCCGAAAAGAAATAGAAGATGATCGACTTGCGGCCATAGAATAGCCCATAGGAGGAAACTACCTCCGTAAGGGTCGCCGCCAAGCCAACAGCACTCCTCAAACTCATCGCCACTGTCTCAAAGATTTCAAATCCTATGAGAGTACCAGTGCAGAGATGCTGGTATCCATGAGATTGAAAATATGAAATGAGTGTGGCCACCGCCAGTTCACACTGAGCGTCTAGGCCTGTTGCATTGTTTCTCTTAATCTCCTCCTTCTTTCTCAAAAACTTGTACTGTGTCAGATCAAATCCCTCCGAGACTAGAGATTGGTCAAAAACAGTAACAAGGGCCTCGTATTCCTGCGTTTCGTCGCAAGGAAAAGCCTTCATGCAGGCATTGATCTCTTTGAGCTTGCTCAAAAGCGAAGCATCAGAGTCTTTGTCTGAGCTCGTCTTGGCATATAGCATGAGACTTGCCACTCCTCCTTTCTTCCCCTTGAAGGCATTTATGATGTTCTGTCTGTCCTTCTTCTCCGTGTTTGTGACCACCACCGTAGTTGAACCCGAGGGTGCAGGGGCTGGTGGGGCAGGAGCTGGTGGGGTCAAATATGTCGGAGGGTGTGTCTTTGCACCACTCACTTTTGCTTTCATTCTTTCCAGTCTCATCGTCTTCTCGAACTCCTCATTCTCTTTCGCCTTCTTCTTCTCAGATATCACCAGCTTTTGAGCATGAGTGATAAAGGCCACCAATTCAGAAGCAGATCTGAGAAAATTATATTTCTCCACATATTGGTCAACACCTGCTTTGTTGGCGACCGGTGGTGCGTTACTAAGTGATTTAAGGACAGAGTGATCCTTGGTAGGAATCCATCTCTTCCATGCCTCCTTGTGCAGTAACGCACCCATCAACAGTCTGATCTTGGTCAGAACTCTGTCGGTCTTCTCTAACTCATCAATCACAGGATGAGTTTCTCCTGCTGCCTTAATGCTTTTTTCCATCTCTGCCTTCCCCTCCTCCAAGGCCTTTATTTCCATTGTAAAAAAATGAAATATGCCACTCGAGTTTTTCGAACCCAGATTGGTCTTCATTTTTGTTACATCGACTGCCTCCTGACCAGTCGCGAGGAATCTGGCCGTTGCTCTTGGGTTTGTGTACTGGAGGTAACCCTCACATCGTGGGCCGTATGTACGTTCCCAAATCAGGGTTTGAGTGTACACCCCAAAGATAGCATCGAGTAATTCAAGGTGGTGTGTGTGTCCCCAAACTTGATATGCTGTATCTTCTTTCTCTTCTGGATCAGAGACCAGTTTGCCGAGGAGCTGTGCTGTGTTTGATAATAGGATATAGACATCCTTTTTAGCACGACTTTTCTCTCTTCTTTGATCCTGAGGGATCCACACATAGGTATCCTTCTCTACCCCCATCTTGTTATCAAACTCTTTTTTAGTGAGGTCATAGTGGTCTTGCACCCACTGTTGTTCCTCCACTGTGATCTCCTCTCCATCACTATGAATCAAGTCGATCATTTTTCGTCCTCCTCCTCCCGTGTAGGCAGGTGGTAAGGGATTACCATATGCTCCTCCTCCTCCCGTCTCTTCTTGTTCAAATCCTCCTCATCTTCGTCTCCTCCATATCTTCCTTCATCATCCCAGCCCTCTTCTACTCCTCCTCCTACTCCTTCATCTCCTCCTCCTCCTTCATTCAATCCTCCTCCTCCTCCTTCATTCAATCCTCTTCCTCCTCCTCCTCCTGCTTCTTCTTCTTCTCTTCTTTGATCTGCCTCCGAGAATTCACTCACTTCGGCGGTCTCTGTCGACATGATGTCGTAGTAGTGATCAACAGGAGGACAGTGTCAGCTCCTATGTTTGGTTTTTGTTCGTTTGTGTTCTGTTCCTCCTTCAGTCGATTGACTAGTGAAGAGAGAAACTAATAGAGAGGGTAGGATAAGATTCCCTGTCCTCTATGAAACACTGTTTGTATGTTTGTTTTTGTTTGAGAAAAATAGTCTTTGAGACTTTCTCCGATTTCTTGTTCTCCTTACTCAGATTACTTTCTCCTCCTTCTTTTCTATATTGTATCTAGTATGAGGCACTTGGACCTACACACAGATAGTAATAGAGAAGCTAGAAAAGCTCTCCTTGAGAAGTCGACAGTCGGTCGGATAGGTTCTCAGACCTACCTTTAGAAAACGATCAGAGAGTTGCAAAAATACTCTGACGTATGTGTGAGATAATGCAGATAAATGCACAAACTAGAAGGGTAGAGTGTTGTGCTCCTGTCCCTATGCTTGTTTGTGTTTTGTGTGTGTTCCTTCACTCTTCTGTCCACCTCTTCTTCTTGGTCTCTGTGTGAGAACAGCAAGAACGACAGAGAGTTTGTATCTGATGTCTCCTTGTGAGCACGCAGATACTGATTGGGCTAGAGGGTACGAGACACCTGCTTGAGACCAATCAAATTATTTGTTTTGTGAAAGAGTTATGAGGGAGCTGTGTTGGAGTATTTGTTTTCGTCTGACGTCCCCGTGTGAGACAGGTCAGTGAAAATTCACTCTGTTGCCTGTGTGGCAAAGCAGAAAGAAATCACCCTAGTGATGTGGACTCCAAATGTAATGCCCCCAACGATAGCTCGTAAAAAGTCGGTAATACAACCAAACACAGTCCTCAAAAGATGAGAATGATGTCTCGTTATATTAGCTCAGTGAAGCCAAAAAAGGAAAACGGCAACAGACCAGGAATAAAATGGCATCAGGTCCAATCCGGACAAATAATACTGAAAAACAAGCTGGTGCACCTGTCACCAGGAAAAGGTACTTTTTACCGGCTATCCGGGGGGTGATGCCTACACGACTCAGGCTCGAACCAGGAGCAGCGATTTGTGGGGCGTGCCGCGCACATGTGGTTCTATGACCCGGGCGGCGGACTCAAGCGTCGGCAAGTGAGCGATGGGGAACCAGGGAGTTAAGCGCTTCAAGTGATCAAGGGAGCGGGGGAGCGCGCGGTGGGCGGCGCTGCAACGGTGACTTTTACGCTCGCTAATAAGTCAAGTTTTGAGCGTGACCTCAAAGTTAGTATATATTGAGTTAGTGCATATACTTGTTAGTACGGCTCTGGTAATTTCTGAAATTAGGGCTACACATATTTACCATCATATATGCGAGGTTAGTAGCATAATGCCAGTAGATGGGGCCGTTATTCCTAAATAACCAAAAATTTGGCAAAAGGAACATGTTCCTTTTTTACTAATTTGTATGGTACAGTATGGGCCAGTCAACTTTCAGGAACCGAACGAGAAACGACTGCAAATTAATTCTACACTTGATTCAACTCAAAAATAAACATATTCAATTGATTTTATTTTAAAATCAGGCTGTCCGGCTCGGCTTATGACTTAGTAAAAACTTTCCACTAAACAGTATTAATATTACAAGTCACTACGAGTTATGGATGAAAAAATGAAAGGAAATTGATTGAAACTGTGGTTATAGGCTGCCATTTAATGTAGAAACGATAAATAAAGCTAATCCACTGATTTATTACCAATATACTTCTAGTGCTACTGACCTGACTTAGGAAAGTTGGGGCGGGGGAAAGGGTGAGGGGGGGGGGGGGGCGGGGGAGGCCAAAAATCACTAAGTGCAATCCGTGAAAATCTCAGGGAATTGCGCAGAAAGACTGATTTTAAGCGCATCTATTGTGAGAACCATAATTAAAGCTAAAACAAACCTTTTTCTGCTTTAACCTACTAGTCTAACTTAGGAAAGTTGGTGCGGCAGGGGGTGGGGGGGGGGGGGGGAGAGCGCAAAAATCACTAAGTGCAAGCATTAAAAATATCAGAGAATTGCACAGAAAGACGAATTTTCAAGCGCGTCTACTGTAGGAATAATAAACAAAGCTAAAACAAACCTTTTTCTGCTATACCCTACCTAACTAACCTACCTGCCTTCCTGCCTACCTACTACCTAGTACCTGCCTGCCTGCCTACCTACCTACCTACCTGTCTGCCTGCCAGCCTATCTACCTGCCTACGTGCCTAAACAAACTATGTATCTACATAACTACCTACCTACCTACCTAATTATACCTAACTTCTCAACTACCTACCTTCCTACCTACCTAGTTAGAACTACCTACCTACCTACCTACCTACCTTGCGTACTGGCCTGCCTTCCTACCTACCTACCTACCTACCTACCTTCGTACCCTGCGTACCTGCCTGCCTACCTACCTACCTACCTACCTGCCTACCTACCTAACTACCTATAACTAACTATCTAACTACCTAGGTAGTTAGGTAGGTAGGTTAGGTTGGTTGGGTAGGTAAGTAGGTAGGTAGGCAGGCAATCCATCAGGCAGGTAGGTAGGTAGATATACAGGTGGGTATACAGGTATTTATTCAGGTAGGTAGGTAGGTAGGCAGTTAGGTATGTAGGTAGGTAGGTACAGGCAGGTAGGTAGGTGGGTAGGTAGGTGGAGTTATGTAGTTAGGTAGTTGGTTATAATTAGGTAGGTAGGTAGGTAGGTAGGTAGTTAGGTAGTTAGTTATAGTTAGGTTAGTTTCGGTTAGGCAGGTTGGTAGGTTGGTAGGGTAGGTAGGTAGGTAGATAGTTAGTTAGGTATTAATGTAGGAAGATAGGTAGGTACCTACCTACTTACCTGCCTGCCTGGCTACCTACCTACCTACCTACCTGCCTGCCTGCCTGCCTACCCACCTACCTACCCACCTACCTACCTGTAACCAACTAACTACCTACCTGCCTGCCTGCGTTGGATAAGGAGGTAGGTAGGTAGTTGGGTAAGGAGGTAGGTACGTAGGTGGGTAGGTAGGTGGGCAGGCAGGCAGGTAGGCTGGCAGGTAGGTAGGTAGTTAGGTTGGTAGGTAGGAGGTAGGTACGTAGGTGGGTAGGTAGGTGGGCAGGCAGGCAGGTAGGCTGGCAGGTAGGTAGGTAGTTAGGTTGGTAGGTAGAAGGTAGGTAGGTAAGTAGGTAGGTAGGTACCAACCTACCAACCTACCTACCTACCCACCCTACCCTACCTACCTGCCTCTCTGCCTGCCAGCCTACCTACCTATCTACCTACCTACCTCCCTGCCTACCTACCTGCTGGCTGATTGCCTACCCACCTACCTACCAACCTAGCGGGTACCTACCTACCTACATAACTACCTGACTACCTAACTACCTAACTAACTACATCCTACCTATTGTAACTCCTACCTAAATACCTAACTAAGTGCCTAGCTACCTACCCAATTAACTACCTAACTACCTACCTAACAGCCTACCTACCTGCCTGCATACCTACCTACCTACATACCTACCTACCTACTTACCTACCTACGTAGTTAGTTAAGTAGTTATGTAGTTAGGTAGGTAGGGAGGTAGGTAGGTGGGTAGGTAGGTAAGTAGGTATCCGCTAGGTAGGTAGGTGGGTAGGTAGGCAGGCAATCAGACAAGGTACGCAGGAGGGTAGGTGCAGGCAGGCAGGTAGGTAGGTAGGTAGGTAGGTAGGTAGGTAGGTAGGTAGGTAGGTAGGTAGGTAGGTAGGTAGGCAGGTAGGCAGGCAGGCAGGGAGGTAGGCAGGCAGGCAGGAGGCAGGCAGGCAGGCAGGAAGGTAGGTAGGTAGGTAGGTAGGTAGGTAGGTAGGTAGGTAAGCAAGTAGGTAGGTAGGTAGGTAGGCAGGTAGGTAGGTATACCTAACCTGCCTACCTAACCTACCTACCTAACCTACCTACCTGCCTACCTACCTACCTACCTACATACATACATACATACATAACTAACTACCTAACTAACTACCTAACCATCTATCTGCCTACCTTCCTAACTTCTTTCCTACCTACCTACCTACCTACCTTCCCTCCCTCCCTCCCTACCTACCTACCTACCTACCTGCCTGCCTGCTTGCTTGCCTGCCTACCTACTACCTACCTACCTACCTACATACATACATACCTTCCTGTACCTACCTGCCTGCCTGATTGCCTGCCTACCTACCTACCTACCTGCCTACTGACAGCTCCCACGCTGTGGTGTTGAGCCAGGCCGGGCCGTACCACTACCGTTTCGTCTTCTATTCAGGGCAGCGAGTTTTAACCTCTCAGCTTTCCAGTAGAAGATAACCCGTAATGTGTCGACGACTCGTCGTCGCCTTCTTACGGGTTGTAAATAACGAAATAAGCCTTCCTATTAATATCCCGCACAATCAATACGAAGCGTCAAAACACCAAAATAAAAAAAAGAAATTTTCAAATTAATACAAGCAAACAGAATAAAGAAATCTCTCTTACTCTTGTTTAAAAAAAGAATAACGAAGAAAAACTTTCGTTATTCCTTATAAAGATTAACGAAATATTTATATCAATGGGAGACTATTTGAGACCTAATTCTAAACAATTATATGAACAAAAAAAAAATAGAGAGCAAAGGAATTGGAAAGCAACAGAAAAAATAAAATGCGAATGTGGCGCATATGTAGCAAGAGCGAACTTATCAAGACATAAGAAAACAAAGAAGCACAATCAATAATATCTATAATCTAAAAGAGATTATAGATTGAGCACAAAATACCCCAAAGAGCACCACCGCACGAGCGAGTCTTTATTTTAGATATCTATAATCTAAAAGAACATTAATATAAATGGATACTCGCAAACAGAAGAAAGCGGAATATATAAAAGAAAGAAGAAAACAGAAATATACTTGCGTATGTGGTAAGACTATCGGAATATACGGCAAATACGCACACGAAAAAACAGAGTTTCATAGAGATTTCTTCGTGGAGAGAGATGAGATTATGATAGGAGGACATAAAGTTGTCAGAATAATTCGCAGAAATGACGATATTGAAAAATATTATAAAAATCACTCGTGATTTGTTGTAATGTTATAATAATTAATTTTATGTTAAAGATTAAAATTATATTACTTATAATATAGATATGGGGAGACACAAGAAATATCTCACACCTGAGGACAAACGAAAGGCTAACTCCGAAAAGGCGCTCACATATTACAAAAGAAATAAGGATGAAATTAATCAAAAGAGGAAGGAGCAATTAAAAGAACGAAATAGAAAACTTAAGGAATATGAAGAAATGAAGGCGAGAGGAGTATAAAAAAAACGAAAAATGATTTTTTTGTCTAAGTTGAATTTCATGTTAATTCAACTTATGAATGAATTTCATGTTAAAGGTAAGACAATTTATATATATATCGGTAAAACAATTTAATATTTTTCTAATATTTATATCACCATTGATATAATGCCACCACCCTTACCATCAGCACCAAGACCAAGCGAAAATGTGAGGGAACTATTGAAAACTAGAGCACATTTACGCGAAACTAAGACAAGCGAACCAAGACGACGGGAGGTAAAACTTATTGAATTAAGACCAAAGCGAAATAGAACCTTAAATTCATATACATACACTCTTAGAAAACTAGATGTAAATTTTTATGATATGGATGCGATTGAATTTCATATTATGAGAGCAGTAAAAGACGCTAGAACCAGAGGTATGACAAACGAAGCAAGTATTCACGTCAAATTTTCTTATAATACTGACATTAATGACGAAAAGTGATTTAAATTGCAAACTTTCAATGTAGTAAAGATAAAGAATGTTGAAAATTTATTTAATGCCATTTATCTATTCAATGAGGAAAATATTGAAGCCAGTGCTAACGGATATGATCGATTTATTCATCTTATTAGAATTGAAATTATCCAAGAAAACGGAGGCGGATGTAATACTTCAGGAAGTGATAAAAAACATAGAACAGATGAAGGAATACATATTAATCCACGAAGTAGAGGTAATAATTGTTTCTTTCAAGTCAATAAAAAGATATTAAAATTTGATATTAACAAAAACAAGTGTAATGAAATTAGAAAAGAATTTAATCTTGAACCTAATTCATTCATACCTTTCTCGGTTGGTTTTGAAATATTGAAAAAATATTGTATTGAAGGCAAGTATTTTGAAATAACTGATGCGACAACAAAACAAACTTTCAAAAACTTTGAAGATCATTTAATTACTGCTGATGTGCTTTGTTATCTCAAAGAAAATCATTATTTAGGGTTTATAATAAGAAACAAAAAGAAATGCCCCGATTGTTATAAAACATACTTTGATAAACATACTTGTAATGAAGATAGACAATCTTATGCGGATGCGATGTTTAGAAACGAGAGAAAATTATTAACTAGATTTGTTGAAATGAAATACAACAATGAAGATGATGTTTTTCATTACGACCTTGAGACATTTACAAATCAACAAGAATTACACACACCTTATATAGCGGGTTATACAATTGCGGATATTTGTTTCAAATATGTCGCTGGTGATGATTGTATTTCAAAATTAATAGATATTATCTTTGAATACGCGGAAGAATTAAAAAACAAAAATCCAGAAGCGACATTATATGTTAATGCTTTTAATGGTAGTAAGTTTGACCACTACTTCCTTCAAAAAGAATTTATCAAAGAAAAATAAAAGATACTCCTTTGATTGATAATGGGGCTATTATCTCATTAGAATACAAGAACATAAAATTTTGGGATATGTGTAAGCACACTGAAGGGAGCCTTAAAAAGAACCTTGAAACATTAGGCTGCAATGTTTTGAAAGGTGATTTTGACCATAGCAAAGCGAAGCGATGGGAAGAGATGGACGAGGAAACCAAAAAAGAATGTTTAGTGTATCTAGAAAAGGATGTAATCGGGCTAAAGGAATTACACGACACACTCAACAAACAGACATTTAACGAACATAAAACTAATATAACAAAGTTTATCTCTACTTCGTCTCTTACATTCAATTTATGGAAAAAGAAAATTTGCAAAAAATACAAAATCTATATTCCAAAATTAAAACAAGAAAGAGATTTTAGAAGGGCGGTATATGGCGCTAGAACTTACCCAAGCAAAAGAAGATTTATCTCTGAGCAATATGAAAAATATAAAAGAGGCGAAATAAGTTTTGATGAGATTGTTGATTATCTCATTGATGCCGATGTTGTAAGTCTTTGTCCAACTGCGATGCTTGAAATATTTATGACGGGCAAAATAATAGAACATGACAAACCAACAGAAAAAATGTTGGGTAAATTAGGTATATGGAATGTTGATTACATATCACCAAAAAACCTTTTACACCCGCGAGTGCCATACAGAGATAGCAAAGGTTGTTTAAAGTGGGAATTAAGGGATATGAAAGACCAATGGCTAACTTCTGTAGATATTGAAGATATGATTGAACTTGGATATCAAGTCAAAATCAATCGTGGATATTACACAGATGGAGCAGAACCAGTATTCAAAGACTACATTTTGGAATTATTCAAGAAAAAACAAAACTCAAAGAAAGGCACTCCACAATATCTATTAGCGAAGTTGTTTATGAATGCTTTATACGGGAAGACAATTCAAAGACCGATAAACTCAGTGAGTAAATATATTTCTAAAAATCACGAATACTGGAAATTCTGGGCTAAACACGTAATAACCGATATTGAAAAATTCAATGACGAACTTTGGCTTATTACAGGAACCCCACGCGACGAACAATTGATAGAAAAAAAATTACAAAACCTACACAATATGGAGCCTTCATATTAGCATACAGCCGACGAATTATGTATAAGTATATGAATGAAGCCAACCCAGACAATGACCCAGACAGAGACTATTATTATACTGATACAGACAGCATTCAAAGCCATGTAAGAAACATTGAACGTATAAAGAGATTTAGAGATAAAACAATTGGTGGAATGGATGACGACCTTGGAACTAATTGTAAAATAATAAAAGGTTTATGGATAGCACCCAAGTTATATATGTTAGAGTATATAAAGAAGGATGACAAGAAAACATATTTTCATTTCAGAGGTAAAGGCTTAGACTTAAAGAAATTAAATCCTGCTTCATATGAATTAATGGACAAGGGTGAAAGCCTAACAAACACGAGAGACTTTATAATGAAGAAGATACACACAAGTAGAAATAGCAAACAGCAACACATTGAACACTTTAGCATACAACACCAAAAGAATGTTGTAAAAGTAGTTAATAAATCAAGATGGTGTGGGCGAAACTTCTACACAGATAATGATAGTATTCCTTACGGATATCAAACGAGTATGAAATGAATGAAAGTGTATTTGATAAATATTAATTAATTAATTTTTTTTTAAATATCCTATAGTATATACTAATGTCTCTCAAGCCTCTCGCGGAAAAATTTGAAAAACTTTCTATTAATAATAAAACATTTACTTTGGATGATATCAAGCAAGTTATTGATGGGCATGTAAGTGAATATAAATCTGAAAGTAAAAAACGTCAAGAACAAGGATTGCTACCTATTGGAAAATATAAGGGGAAGTCCGTCGCCGATGTCGCTGTATTTGATAAGCAATACTTAATATGGTTGAATAAGCAACCGATGATGGGAAACTATCCAGAACTCAAAAAAGAAATTGTTAAATATATTCTATAAATCACCCTACATTCTCCTTTAAATTTATCTCTTTTTTTATTATTCTTAATATCGCTTTTTCTCTATGAAAATTATTAAATTGCGTATAGTGTGGCTCTTTTAGAATTTCCCTAAAGTCTTCTCTTTCTTCTGTTTCTACATTGCGATAATTTAATTTATTCTCTTCTAAATATCGGGCTGTAATTTCTTTAAACTTTATTTTTTGAAAGTGATGGTCAACATGAACGTTTTTTCTATCGTGTATTTCTTTTGTTATTTCACATATATATTTCGGCTCAATGAAAATATCTATTACCATTCTATTTAAATATTCTTCTATTTGATTTTTATAGTATTTCTACACGCATCATTAAATTTGGTCTTGGTGTATCTCATCATTTGTTTCTCTTTATTTACCCCAATGTAATTAATACAATTATACCACGAAAATGCTTTTTCTCCTATACGAAAGTGCTTACTACCATATCCATTATTTTCAACATCAATTTTACAATTTATCAAATGTTCAAATTTCGTCTTATAATCAGGATGATTAATTATAATACCCTTAATAAAATTACTATCAATTTCATTTAACTTTTCATTGTGATTATATTTGCTGACAATATTTCTTATATATACTATTATTTCTTTCTTTGTTTTAGACATTACCCCGCTTAGTATATACAACATACTATATACTCTAAAATAAAATTAATAAAAAATAATATTAATAGTATATATACCAATGACTGACCTGAGCACCAAACAGGACTACTTGAATGAAATTGAAAAATGGAACCTTGATGGAGATGTCAAAAAGCCAACCATTAAATGGACTAAACCCGACATTGTATCTTTCTATGAGCAATATAAGCCAAGGGACGACAATGTGAAAGTAGTTATACCCTTAGAAGACACATTGACGAAAATGATGGAGGAAGAAAGCACTCCTTTTACGACTGCCGATTTAAAAGAGACTGGAATTACCGAAATCAAGGCTAATGTAGGAGAAGAGATAGCGACTGCTACATGTACAGAAGAAGGTTGTATATTAAAGAAAGATGTTTTTCTTCAATATGGTAAGTATAAAAAAATGAAAATTGAAGATGTTGCTAAGATTGATAAACCATACCTTGAATATTTAATTCAACAACCTTATTTTAATAACAAAGATGCGGTAAAAAATATCTCTGATTGATATTACATCCTCTTCCATTAATTTTTTTTGCTTTATTGGTCTTCTATGAAGTTAGCGATAATATTGACATTTCCTCCTCCACCAGCAGAGACAGACTTCTGCGTAAAAGTTAATACATCACTCGGCGATAGGTATATATCATAACTTCTAAGATTGATTTGTTGAGTTGATTGAGAATTAACATATAGTTTAAAAATTGTTGTTCCGTTTGCGATAGCACTCGCCTTTGTGTCAGTATCTACAATTGAATACTTAGAATCAACATCTGCAAAACCTGCTCCAGTTAGTGTTCCATTTAATACCATTCTGACAACATTCGACTTAGTATCTTCATTTGTAATACTTATCAAAGTGGGATAAACATTTGAATAATTTGCTAAATTAGCACCGCCAGCATCAAATGTTGCTTGTTTCTTATACTAATAATAGGACTTTCAGTGGTGTTTGCTGCTTTACTTCCTTCCACTTCGTTTGTTATGCTGGTATTAATAGTATTCGTTCCTTCAATGAATAAACTGGCACTCGCCGTTTTAAGAATTTGTATTCCAGTCTTTGCATCATTTCTCATGACTGCCGTAAAAGGTAATGTTGTATTTCGCAGGCTTACACCATTATTAGCATTCGCATACTCAATCATATGAACTAATTGAAATAATCATGTTATGGGATTTTCGATGTAAAACTTAATAGCACCAAACCCAAGATACTGAAATTGAATTTGAAATACATTTCCTTTGCTCCAGTCTAAGTCTGGCATAGCATAATTTCCATCGCAAGGGTCGTCCCAATCTACTTGGTCAATATAATCTACAACACCTCCCGCACAATGCGCGATATTCATTCCTGCTTGATTTTTGTAAAAATAAAATCCATCGTTAAGGTCATTTCCTATTCCAATAAATGAATAGTAATCTTTTGTATCATCCGTTGTCCATAGAGCAGTAAATCGGGCTAGGACACCCATTCCAGTTCTATATTTTATTCTCCTTTTACTTACAAGTCTAGCATCTGCCGTAGCATCAGCAGTTGTTTTCAATTCAGCCATATTATTCAAAAATGACACAGACGATTTTGTTTCTGTTTTTGTCCATATCCTAGTATTAATGGTATATGGAAAGATTTCTTGTAATACTGGTGTTAATTGACATACTACTGCTTCGCCAAAAGCGGTTTTTGAATTATTTGTTTCAATATTACCATCATATCCAACACTGACGTTTATAAATTCGCCGTCAGGATTTTCTGCGATTAAATTTCTCTGGTGGGGCATCTCTATATATAAACAAAAAATAAATTAACTATCGAAAATTAATAATTACTTCTTAACTAATAGAAATCATATTCGCCTTAACTTGAACCTCACGCTGAGTAATGGCCACGGTGTAGTGGTTGTAGGCGGCATTCGCGGTGGTCGCAATAAACTCCCATCGTCGCTCAGTATCAAGACTTAAACCGCTGATTTCATTTTGGTCTCTGCTCCATAGCGGGCGGGTATTATCCCAAGCATCAACCCAGAACCAATTGTATTTATACACATCGTTATTCAACAAGGCCGAACCCTCAACCTTTGGCTTCAAGTACATATAGTCTTCTTCGCTCGCTGTGTCAATGTTGAATTCTTGCTGGCGGGAACCATCCAGAGTAGTGTAGAAATTGACAACCTTAGTAGCGCCACGATTATCGTTGTCATAGGCTGTGTTCTTTCTTTCTTCTGTGTTAAAAACAGAGTGATAAATCTTCTTCAAACGGCGACCATGACCTC
This sequence comes from Paulinella micropora, assembly GCA_019918135.1. Taxonomy (NCBI): domain Eukaryota; phylum Cercozoa; class Imbricatea; order Euglyphida; family Paulinellidae; genus Paulinella; species Paulinella micropora. The sequence goes on from WBZZ01002022.1 coordinate 93,977, forward strand.
TGTCAAATCGCATAATAATGTTTTGGCTTGTGCCTGCTTGTGTAGTATTCTTATAAACATAGGGATAATCAATATTGAAGTTCATGCCTTCGGGGCTAGCAATCTTCTGCTGGATTGATTGAATGACATCAGGGTTCGTTTCAACCGCAAGAAACAAGGCAAGATTGGTGACATCAGCAGATACAGCCATAGGCATGGTAGCATTTAGCGCGGCAAGATAAGCAGTGCTAATAGCAGTAGCCGCACCATTCGTCACCGTATAACCGGTTCTGTCAGTAGCACCCCACACAATCCGCATAGTCAAAATCTCTGGAAACATAATAGTCTTATCAAGTGCGAAAATAGTGTTAATAATCATACCCAAAGGAATTTTAACATTAATAGCCAAAGCGGCATTCGCTCCACTTCCCGCAAGATACTTCGCCTCGTTGTAATTAACATTTACGGCGGATAGTGCTCCAACTCCAGTCGTTAGAGCAGCATCATCATGACGACGAGCAGAAATCACTGGCTCACGCAATAGATTCTGAGTACTGGCGGCAACATCGTTATTAGTATCAGCGGCCGCACGAAAGGCTGTTCTAATTGCTTCAGTAGCACTAACGTTAATCAAGCCGTTAGCATTACACTTTTGGAGCATACACCCCCAACCACTAGCATCGCCGTGGTTAGGAAGGTCTAAGAAATCCTTCAAACTCATTTCTGGTTTCCACAGCATCTTAGTTACCATTCTGAGATGGTTAAGGTCGCACAGATAAACACCGCTACGGGTCTGAAGTTGTATCTGGCTAATTTGTGAAAGGCAGTCCATAAAAATTCTTGAATAAGTGTTGGCGCCCGCTGCTCTCATAGTATAAGTAAAACTCAAATAAGACCGAGCGAGATTAAAAGGTCGGCTAATAAGGTCAAAGCTTCGTTCTTACCCACCAGCAGTGGTGACCTCAAAGGTTCCAGAACCCTCACGTGGAGCAAGTTTATTCAAACGATACGAAGCACTGATATAATCAGTCTTACTGAAGTCTAATTCGCCTCCGTGTTGAGTTTGCATTTTGTTTTTGATTTTTAGGCAGTTGAGATTATTAACTAATTCACAAGAATATATTTATAGAAAAAAATAAATAATTCTAAAATTAATTAAATTACCCCTACCGCGATTTTAATAAATTAAAAAATGATGTAAATAAATTAAAATAATTCGTTTCCCTGTAAATCAACAAAGTCATTACAATACCTAACCCATTAAGATTTATAGCCTGATCGTTTTCGTCTGTAAGATAAAACCTATATACATTATTTGAACTAGTTGATAATTTCTTACCATACTCTGACCCACTTCCGTCGTATATAACGGCTCCAAATGGAATTTCGTTGGCAGTGTATATTTCTTGTAGCACGTGATTATCTCCTTCGCCCACTAAGTCTGATTGAAGGTATAAAGTCTTTTCTCCAGTTAGAATAATTACGTTCGGCGATTTAATAAAACCATTAGCAAAGAAATATGTTGAATTTCTATCAAACCCCATTACCTCGTGAATACGGGTATCACTATCAAATATAAATCGCGGTTGAATTCCCTTATTCTCTGACACACTGAATGTTAATTTGCAGTCCTCGGGTTCTATGTTGGTATTATTACTGGATACAACATAAGTATAATTATTTGGGCTGTCTGCGGTTAGCACCTCCGACAACTTATTTTTTAAGTTGTTCATTGTGTAGTTTCCCTCAGGTATCGTAATTAAAGCCTCATACCTGTCTTCGCTAAGAGTAAAAGTATTATATGGTGATGCCACAGAGTAATTCGATTTCGGTACATAGATATGAAGAATTTTACAATGTGTGGGATTGTCCAGTGATTTTAAGTTTATTTCGTGTGTAAAGTCGCTATCTGTGCCTGTTATTCTGTTTTTACTATTTATGTAATAGATACCATAACTTCTTCCTCCCTTATACTCCATGATGCGTATATTATAGATAAATATCTTTTAGATAAATGTATTAAATCCATCTCCATACCCATTCTGTGCTTTTAATTTCTCCGCTTCTTCTTCTTTTAAGTCTGTGAAACCCGAACTAAACTTAAAGCGATTACCTTTCGCTCGTTCCATTAAAAACCTCATTGAGTGCCATCCACAAGTTGAGGAAGTATCACTCTGCTCTTTTACTTGATTAACCTTCATAAGCAGGTATGTGCTTGGGTGGCTTTTATCAATTAGTTGTTTCATTTGTTGTTGAAAGTCTTCCGTTGGTTGGTAAAGCGCTAATGGGTCATACACTTCAACACTTCTGTCTTTATCCAGACTTACCCATATAGCAATCCAATGAGACCCCGCTTGTTTGTGATTATCTAAATTCATAATAAATCCGTATCGCTTTCTTTTTTCTGGATTTAGTTTGTAGATTTCATCACTTGCTATCGCTCCGAGATACCATCCATATTTTTTCATTATATCATCTATTTCATTAGTCATTAATCCCCGCCCCTCACCCTCCTGCTGTGGTTGCTCTTGCTGTTGCTCGTTATCTCCAGCATGCTGGAGATTTCCAACTGGTTGGAGATTTGGTGGTTGCTCTGGTGTCTCCGCGATTTCCGCAGAACTTGTACTCGTGGGTGGTGCTACATCTGTCGGTTGTGTCTCCGCTGGTTGTGGATTTGTCATTTCAAATATAAGTTGTTTAGCATCTGGAGAATTTTCAAAACGTGGTGGGTCTATTGGCGATAGAGTGCTATTTACAGGAGTTTTTCTTTCTTCATTTTTAGCAATCATTTTTGTTGTAAATTGTTCTAGTTTATCCCATCCATCTTCTGCCGATGATATGTTTTCAGTGATTTTTTGTGTGTATAACCATCTCTTTAAACTAGTGGCGTAGTCGTTTGAACCTTTGTTTTTTATTATAGGGATATTAATGCCTGCTTTTTTAAGGTGATTTATTATTGTATTATTTTTCATTTTTTTGACACGTTTTTTTTCTCGTTTTCTCGGAGAACATTTCATCAATAATTCTTCGTCTCTTTTCTTCTTCCAAATCTTTTTCTTGTTTATTTACTTTGTCAGTTATATCAGTTATTTTTGGGGAAGATGTAGTTGCGGTTTTTTTTTTGTTTATTTGTAGTTGAAGGGGGATTCGGGTTCGCTATAATAGGCTGTGCAACTGGAGCAGTCAATAATCCATGTCTATGTCGTTGTTCTGCCTGTAGTTCCTGAATATGTCGTTGTTCCTTTTTCTGTTCCCTAGATTTTTCTTCCTGTCTTTCCTTAATCTCCGCAAGTTGTTTTTTATGTTCCCTATCCATTGTTTCTTTTAGTTCCTTAGCATCGGCTTGGATTTTTCTTTCTAGCCTCTTCTTCTCCTCTTCTAAATCCTCCCTTTTCTTCTTTTCCTTTTCTTCCTCGTCATGTATTAACTCATATTTCTTTTGTAAGTTGCTTTGTATCTGGTTTCGGTTCTCGTGTTCAAGACGATTGAAATCAGATTTGATTATTTTTTCTCTTGGTTTGCGACTAGCCCTTTGCGACTTTGGTTTGCTAATATATTTCATAAAAAGTTTAACGATTTGTAATGTGCTTAAATCATTTGTTTTCTTACCAAAATTAAGATAATATTTTTTACCCTTCTGGATAATATAAGGCCTCCCGCTCTTATTTTTATACACTCGCGGTGGGCGGACTTTTGCCTTCTTAGTCTTAGTTGACCCCATTATATTATCAAAAAAATATTTCTAATATTTGAAACAAAATATATTCATCTGAACTTTACAGCACCTCCTCGTTGCTTACCATATCCGAGTTTTGCGGCAGTAGCACTAACACTACCCGCGTAAGGCACCCCAACACTACTCAACGCCCCCGCAGTCCTAGAGATGACTTTATTATCGCGAAGGAATTTATTAACAGCCAAGGCAGTTTTTCCGACCTTAGCCCAGTTAATCTTTCCTCCCTTTTGACCACTCTTCTTCTTGGTTTTCTTTTTTCCTCCCTTCTGTGGCATTGATGGATTGTATCCGATGTTATATCCTGATGGTTGTGAAATTATCACTGGTGATACTGGCATATATAATACAGAAAAATAATTATTTACAAAATTTTATTTTTTTACTTAAGACGATAAGCAAAATTTTTTCTTAACTCATCATCAACACTTGAAACATAAAGAAAATTAAATCTCTCCTTTGTTGCTTCGTGATACTTTTGAAGAAAGTAATCAAAATCAAAAGATAAGTCTAAGTGTTTATACACGAGTTCCATTTTATCTTGAGACTGGCTTGGAAAGATTAACAAATAATCTAACTGCTTAATGGCTTCTGGACGTAGGTCGTTCAGATACTGACTTGACATAATCACCTTTGATTTATAGTGTCTGTTCTTTTTTATCAAATCACTTACGGACTTGTCTCTTAAACCGCTCCCTAAATCATCCAAAACAAAAACAACCTCTGGAGAAATATACTTGCTGGGTCGTTCTTTCTTCTCACCTCCTTCTTCTTTTTTCTTTTCTTTTCCAAAGTATAAAAATTGTGGTTTCTCTATTTCCTCTTTGTCCTGTTCTACTTCTCCTTCGTGTTGCTCGTTATCTCTGTTCAGTTTGTCAAGTTCGTAGTCTATCACATTCACCCCGTCTGATTTGAGAAAGGTATATATTGCCATCGGGTTGCCTCTGTTCTTAAAGTGCTTAACCATTGCTTTATAAATGTAATCCTTGTGTATTGTTGAAGCAATAATGACAATGCGGGTTTTTCTGTCTGTTGTCCGTTTCAGTATTTCAAAGAGTGCTGTCGTCTTACCGCTCTTCTTACGGGCAAGTAGAAATATGTTGGCATACGGCTCATTAAATAATTTATAACCTTTTGCTTTTTTATCTCCGTTTCCATCCTGCTTCACAGGTTTCACCTTGACATTGTTTATCTTCATCATCTTATATTATTAAGCAACGAATTCCAAACACACAACAATTCTTCCCGCTAAATTTCCTGTATCAATATTTCCGCTGTCAGTTTCAAGGACTTTAAATGTATATTGTCCGTCCGTCCAACCCACTACACCCAAATTATAACTGATGTTTGAAATGTTTGCTATATTACTATCCGCAAATGTTCCGATGTATCCAATTCTGTCCATATAAAGAATTCTGGTTTTTGTCTCTGTTTGGTCGTTCATATAGTGGATAAACTTAACATTCATTTTGGTGGGTGTGAATGACATTTGGATATTTTTATTAAATGTTTTGCTTCCTCCAGCAAAATCATTGCTCAGAAAAATAATCTTTTGGTATTTATAGTCAGTCATGATTATATTACTGATGATAAACTTTTTAATAATCAAAATATTTTCGCGGACGGCATGCGACTTTTACTCACGGATAAGCGAAAAACAGAATATAAGTTGTGTTTATTGTATTCAAAAAGGTATAGATACTAAATTTAAATGTGTGTATAAGCCAATGTCAGATTGGTGTATTAGTTTTGATGAAGCCATTCCTTTAATGTGCTCAAATGATGATATGTGGTACATGACACATATATACGAATGTTCATTTCTTTGAAGAAGGTGATGGAAGGCAAATACCGATAAGCAATGTCAAAATTCCGATATAAGTGTTGGCTACCTCACAAGGTAAGTTCTTTTCAGATAGCCTTACAATACAAAGGGTTATAATGGCAATAATGATACCCATTTGAAATAAGTATTTAATAAGTCGGCTGTCTGTCGGTCTGTTTTTTATACAACAACAATTCCAGTTATCTTCCAATTCGTGCTCTACTTTTTTTTCTTCATTCTTCAGTGAAATGTCTAAAACACGATTTTTTATTTCTGGAGTTAGTTCGCCATCTATTTCAATGACTGGCGGTGGTGGGTGTAATCTAGGCATTGGGAGGAAACACCACTGCTCTTATTTCTGCTAGTTGGTTTGCTTGGTCTTGTAGTATATTCATAAGATTTTTATTTTCTTTTTCTAAATTAACTACCTTTTCTGATAATTGTTGAACGGCCTTAATTAACGGGGCGATAAATTCAGAATAACCTATACCATAACCGACATCACCACTATCAATACATTTAACATCTTCTGGATTAACACTCACACCTTTCAATTCGTATTCTTTTCTTTGCTTTGGACAGGGAACCATAATTGTTTCTTTTATAAAACCGCCAAAATCTAGCATATCCATTTCTGTTAGTATTTCTTCTAATTCCTGTGCTATTAAGCCAGTCCTACTTTTCTTTTTGTCATCAATCATACGATAGCAAACTGGATTTAACTTATTAATAAAATCTAAGCCTAAGCAATCCTTTATATCTTCTTTTTTTCTCCTGTCTGAATATTGAATTGGATTAGACAATACCCATAACTGCCCATCGCTTGCTTTCAAAGACATTAAAGCAGTATTTGAATTATTCTCCCATATGAACCCACTCGTTGAAGAACCATTCACTCTAAATCTAATAGAATAAGAAGTTAATCCTCCGCCTACTCCTCCTGCTGGTGCTGTTCCTCCACTTAATGCTTTATTTGCCCCAGACTGGCTCATATAAATCCCCCAGTTTGAATCTCCAATGTCCCACATAAATATTCCTCTCGCATTCGTTCCGTCTGTTTGTCCTTGAATTGCTATTTTCGCCCCATTAGTTGATGCTGATGCCGTTGTTAGTGTGCCTGTGTATGTAATTCCCGCATTTGCCGTAATCAATCCTTTTGTCCATAATGTCCCGTTTGCTCCGTTTAATGACATTAACAATTGTTCCGCAGAATTCTCCCACACAAAACCCATTGTAGAATCATTAGCAACCCTAAACCGAAAACTATACGAACTAAAATCATTTCCAGAAACCGCCAAACCATTTGCCAAACTTCTAGTGTTTAGAGCCCCACCAGATGCCGCATAAATTCCCCAACTCGTATTAGTCGTATCCCATAGAAATATTCCTTTTGCAGTTGTTCCGTCTGTTATTCCCTGAACTCCTATTTTCGCTCCACTTGTATTTGTTGCTGACGTTAGTGTGCCAGTGTATGTAATCCCAGCATTTGCTGTTATTAATCCACTTGCTGTTGCCGTTGTTGTTGATATTCCAGCATTTGCCGTTATCAATCCACTTGCGGTTGCCGTTGTTGTTGATATACTCGCGTTTGCCGTTATTAATCCACTTGCCGTTAGTGTCGTCGTTGATATACCCGCGGTTGAAGTAATTGTCGTTCCAGTTATTGTTCCGCCATTTGTTATATTGTTTGAATTCATATCTAAGGCACCATAAAACCGCATACCGCCAGCATTGTTAAAACGGACAATGTCAGACGAAGCACTTTTATTATCCAAAAGTTTTGAAATATAAAGTCCCGCCCCTTTTACATCAGATGCTACATTCGTAAATACATAACCTCGTTAATTCGCGGTTCCACTTGTAGCAGTATTTAAAGTAAATAAGAAATACTGATAATCTCCTGATGTCTGTGAAAAGAATATATCACCTCCATTTTGGTTTAATATCCTCGCCCCATTATATGTTATATTTCCACCATTAGTAATAGTTTGATTATTAAAATCAGCATTGTTCGTTAAAGTTAGATATTTTATCGTAGTGCTTGCCCCATTAAATGTTTTACTTCCTGTTATGGTTTGGTCTGTTGTTAGTTTTACATTTTGCCCGTCCAATGTGTCCGCATACCCTTTTGTCGCTCCGTCCGTCGCTAATGTTGGAGTTCCAAGGTTCGCTATTTTGCTACTATTACAATCTAGCCCCGAAGCATTTACCCAACCGACAATCGCCCCATCAATAATGAAACTTATTTTTTTGGCATTTATTTCAAAGTTATAATTTACACCAGTGCCCATATCAAGGCATCCGATAGTTCCTATATTGGCTGTGGAGTTAAAAACCACGAATGTTCCTTTTGTTGTCGCATTCGTTGAATTTCCAGTTATTTCAAGGGCACTGCTAAATGTCTTAATTCCTGCTATGGTTTGGTTTCCTGAGGTTTTAACTGCCGAAGTATCAAGGACAGAAACATCCACACCATCAACAAGATTTACATTTGTTATGCTTTGGTTTCCCATATTTAGCCCTCCCGTCATACTAGCAGTGCCGTCTAATCTAAGAAAGGGTGATGCCACATTTCGCCATTGTCCAGTGCTATAAATGAGTAGTTGATTATCTGATGCTGTTGTTATAATCACATCGCTATGTGTATCAATACTCCCACTTGCCGACACTTTAGCCGTGTTCGTATCGTGCTCTGATAGCCAAGTTGTGATAGACCTACCATTTAGTTGATTTACATTTGTTATGCTTTGACTTTTCATATCAAGACCAGCACTCGCATTATTATACTGCTAAATGTCTTAATACCCGCTATGGTTTGGTCTCCTGTTAGTTTAACCACAGAAGTATCAAGGGCAGAAACATCAATACCATCAACATTACCAACATTTGTAATAGCAAAACCACCCATATTTAAACTACCCGTCATAGCCGTTGTGCCGTCTTTTGCTAGTTTCGTATCGGTATATGCTTTCGTTGAAGCATCACCATCGTAGAATGGTGCTGGAAGTCCGCTGATTGCTGTTGTGCTGTTAAAATTTAAAACATTGCTCGTCAATGTTATTCCACCCCCTGTTGTTGGAGCAAGAAGTATGGAAGAACCAACAATGCTTAGTGGATAGCCCGTTGCTCCACCTACCTCCGACGAATAAATAGAACCCATATTATTGTTGTAATTGAAGAATAACTTACCCGTGTTTAATGGATTTGAATCTTTTACCCCCAAATAAGTAGTAAATATTTTGTTTCCTGTTATGGTTTGGTCTCCTGTTAGTTTAACGACTGCGGTGTCAAGAGCCGAAACATCAATACCATCAACATTACCGACATTTGTTATGTTAAATCCTCCCATATTTAAATCTCCAAACATCATAGCGAGACCATCCAATCTAAGAAAAGGTGAGCTTGTGTTTCTCCATTGCCCCGTGCTATAAATGAGCAGTTGGTTATCGGCGGGTGTGCCTGTAATTAACACATCGCTGTGTGTATTAATTGAGCCATCCGCGGACACTTTATCATTATTGTCTTCGTGCTCAGATATCCAAGTATCAACATCTTTCGTATTTAATAAATTAACTCCTGTTATATTCTTCCTTCCCATACTAATATTGCCGAATTCATCAACATTTATCGGAAAAGTTTTATTTACCCAGTTTATTGAGTTATATGTTAGATAACTATTCATCGCCACTGGTGCAGTAATGACTACATCAGAGAGTGTATCAATTGAACCAAGGGCTGTATTCTTCCATTTGCCTTCTACATCGTTGTAAGTTAAGTATTGCCCGCTCGCTTGTGCGAATATGTTAGTGTCTATCAAATTGTATAAACTTGTTCGGTGAGGATTAGAAGTATTAGAGCGGTGTTGAGTTGAGGCTTTTACTTCATCATTATCCCTTACTCGTTGCTCTGTATAGTATAAATTTTTTCCTTCTTTGATATCTGTAGTTGATTGTAAAGCGAGACGTGTATCAAAGCGGTTATCAGTGAAATAAAGATTTACGGGGTCAGCATCTTCTGGCACTCTGTCTGTGTTTAAACCAATAATATTAGTGTTGGTAAGGTCTAAGTTTTTTATGTCTAGACTATCAACTGCGATTTCTGATAAACCTAGTAAGGATTTATATTGACTCATGTTATATTATGTAATTAAATATTTATTATTTATTAAAAATACTAAAATATATGAATTAGTATAGAATACTTTTAGAATAAGCGAAAGTGAAACGAAAGCGTAATTCTAAAAATGCAGTCCCCTGAAGCAAGTCGTAAGAACTGGGGTAGTGCTGTGGAAGGAATAAAAGCGAAAGCGAAACAACGAAAGATGGAACATGCTAAAAATGTTTTGGCGCAATACCGAAATGCTGTAAAGCAAGAAGACGAAGATATGAGGAACGAATAAAACAAATTGAAGAAAAGAACTTGGCTAAGGCTATTATTACTGAACAAGATAATGATAGCCCAGAGGAGAAGAGTGAGAGCGAGGATGAGGTTGATTTTACTGATATCATTGCCGAAAAGATGGCGAAAATGAAAATCAAAAGAGCAAAAACGGAGACTAAGAGAGCGAAGAAAAATAAGAAACCAGAGACAGAGCCAGAGAGCGAAGAAAGTGAAAGTGAGAGTAGTGAAGAAGAAGAGCCAAAACCAAAGAAGGGGAAAGGTAAAAAATCAAATAGTAAAGTTTTGGTCAATGTATATAATACAGAGAAACCAACACGGAGCGAAACTTCAAGCGACTTAAGTAAGTGCTTCCTCAAATTCTAAAGATATGAGTGAGGAAAATCAACTTGACCATAAACATACAATTATTAATACACAGAATGCGGATAGTCTCGGGGGCACACCTACGGGGGAAGTAGTTAAAACAAAAGAAGAAGAAGCCCTTGAAATTCACCACCAGAAAAAGAACCCAAAAATATGGAATACCATATGGGTTGATAAACCATTAGACCAAGTCTTTCTTGACTTAGCGGATATGAGTAACATAAAAGATAAGAAAGGCAATAAGGGCTATGCTTGGATGCTTGTTTGGATTGATTGCCATTCCCGATTTTTAATAATCATTCCACTAAAAAATAAAACAGCAAAAGAAGTATATTATGCTTTGAAATCTATACTTTATAAACCAAAGTCAATTACAACTGACAGCGGAGGAGAATATAAAGGTGCTACTCGTGATTATTTTATTGAAAATGGAATTAAACACGATGTCGTTGAAGTTGGCGACCATAGAGCGCTTGCTGTTGTTGATGGAGTGATAAGAAGTATTAGGAGATGGCTTGACCTTTTATTTGAAACTAATAAAAATTTTGACTGGGTAAGTTATATTCAAGACTTAGTCAATGCGTACAATCATAAAGTTCATAGAGGAATTCAAGCCAAACCTGTGGATGTCTTTGCTAGAAGAGATAAAAATAAACAGACTATCACTCGGGATAACCTTATTAATGAATTCAATGTTGGCGATAATGTAAGAAAAGAAAATAAAAGGAATATTTTCTCCAAAGGCGGTAAGACTTTCAGCAAAATTATTTATAAAGTCAAAGGACGTTCTGGCTTCAAAATCATACTAAATAACGATGAGTTGGTAAGCCCTCGTGATTTATTGAAAACTGAATTTAATAAACCAATTGACGAAGAAAAAGATATGAAAGAGCAAACCAAAGAAGTTATTAAAGAAAAAAGGACAAAATAATTATTAAAAAGAGAAGACATTCAACCAGAGAATATTAGGACTTCAAAGAGAGAAAAAAAGGCAAAGGTAATATTGGATTTGTAAGCAAAAAAAATAAAAGACTTTTTGCTATTAGTAAACTTCCTTTGGAACTGAACCCGCAACCTAAAATGTCAATGTCAATGACTATTTTGAACCCATTAGTCTACCAATGGCGAAAAATCTACTGGTAATACAGGAAAAATGGTATTTGAAGTGTTAACGTAAGTCTATTTTTTAAAAGAAAATTCTAGAAAATTCTATTTCCGGAATATCACCATGCGACACCAAAACACGGCGGTGTCGCAGTGTCGCAGAGGTTGCGACAGAATTTCGCTTTTTTGTCGCAGTGTCGCAAAAAGATTGACTTAATTCCAAGCAGAACCAAAACTAAAACAGATTGGTTTGAAGAATATGAAATTCGTAGAACTAGTAAGGATAGACTAAATAAGGATAAAATAATATGCGAAGAAAGAATTTCTAAAATAGACAAAGAAATCGCTCGTCTCGTTGAAAAGAAACAACCAGACATAATAAAACTAGAGGCGGTTAATGAGATGCTGCAACGATTAAGTATTGAAAGTAATGAAGTAGATGAAGATAAAATCGCTCGCTTGAGAAAGAAAAGATTGGAACAGAAAAAAGCAAAGAATTAGACAATTTCTATAGATGGAAAAAAGATAATCGCGGACAACTTTCCGCAATTGTCATGAATAATATTATTGCTGGTATTGAGAACGAGCATTTATCGTTTAATGCTTCGTTTAACAAATATTCAAGCGATGGTATTAACGAGCACGTAAATGATAGTATTAACATTGAACGAGAACACAATAGAAACATGCACAGAGTCTATAGAACCGAGAGTGCGGATAGCAACTCGGATTAAAAAAGACTTTGTATCAAATGGTTTTCTTAAAAACCAAGGGGTTTAACACCCCACCCTAATTCAAAGGAATTTCTATTACACATGCTTTTGTGTGTGTAATAGAATATGGGAGAGCCGAATGAAGTAGCAGACGAACTCGGCGAAATCAACATCGCTGGGGATGGTACGTCCTAACTCTATTGAAATCTCAAACATGTTTTAGATATTAATGATAATTAATATGATTGTAGGTTTTTGGAAGCCATGGGGCGAGCTTGAACCTGAAGCATCTGCGGAGTTTAAGAACCCAAAGATAGTTAGGGTTCCAAGGGAATTCGCTCAACTTGATAGGAAAAAAATAACTTCTTTTCATGCCGAGCGAAAATATTTCGTTCGAAACCCCGTGCAGAGAACTGATAATTATTCGTTCGCGTGGGTTGAGAGAGACGAAACCATGAAAAACCCCAGAAAGAAAAATTTCTTTCTTGCTTCTCTTGGTAAGGAGGAGGAGGAAATTCTCGTCTTTCCTTCGCTGTCAGCCTTGACGAAGAAGGTTGGCGGTGATGAAGGTTCTATCAATGGGGTTGTCCCACTTGAGTTGTAAAAGTCTATTTTTGGAAAAAATGGACTCCTTAAGTTTATTTATGTATAGTAAGTAAACTTATTTTATTAAATAAGGGTTTTCTCTAGACGCTCGTGCGGTGGTGCTCTTTGGGGTATTTTGTGCTCAATCTATAATCTCTTTTAGATTATAGATATTATTGATTGTGCTTCTTTGTTTTCTTATGTCTTGATAAGTTCGCTCTTGCTACATATGCGCCACATTTGCATTTTATTTTTTCTGTTGCTTTCCAATTCCTTTGCTCTCTATTTTTTGTTCATATACTTGTTTAGAATTAGGTCTCAAATAGTCTCCCATTGATATAAACATTTCGTTAATCTTTATAAGGAATAACGAAAGTTTTTTCTTCGTTATACTTTGTTTGGGTCTGGTATGCCGGGGCGTCTGCTGTAGTAATGTGAAATACAGTATGACAACAAACTAAAGCAAATCTGCACAAAAGAAAAGAGACACGTAGACCAGGCGGTCCAGAACAGAGAGGTATGTCTTGCATAATCTCGGATCCACTGTTGGTACCGGAACTGGTAGAGCAAGTCCTGACTTTTACTTTCTTGGTAGGTAGTGTAGATAAACACACCGGCTGCGTACAGCCAAACCAGCCACGCCAGGTTTGATAAAGCCCATTTGATGTGAAATGTGTACGGTAACAGCGTCTGTTTCTTTTTCTTTGAAGCTTGATAAAAAAGGCACCGTCGTATTAAAAACGGGCACACTCTTATGGGCAGCCCGTGAAAAAGACACAACGCTCCCAGAAAAGCACAAAGAATCAACACACAGCGCGCCAGGTAAAAGTACGCCGCAAAACCTGCCCCGCAAAGCTCTGCTAGGCCTACGGTGTCTTTGTCCCACAAACTCGGGCCAGGGCTGCCCCAGAAGACGGATGCGTGTAGCACAGGAAATGATATGTGGCAGACCACTATCAGTAGCCAGAGTAAACAGATTACTGCTTGATCCCGATAGGTACACATTACAGCTCTTTTCCCCTTTATCCCCTGCATTCTTTGCGCTCCTGTCTTTTTATGTACAAAGCCCAACCTCGCCGGGGGGCCGACGACTTTTAGAAGACACGGGAGGGATGCGAAAGACCGGGCAGGGGGGAAAGAGGGGGAGAGGGGCGGGTGCGGGGGGGAGAGAAACGAGAGGGAGGGAGGGGCATGCTACCCCCCCCCCCCTCACATCTCCCCCTCTCTGTTTTTTGGATGCAATCGAAAACCGTTGCTTGGCAGCCCCACACGAGTAGAAAAATCGCTCGCGGACGGTCCTGCACGTAGAACGGAAAAGCACTGCGCTTGATTCCAGCCGGGGGGTGGGGTTCGGCATCGCCGGCGTAAGTCATTAAAAAAACCGGCAAGATTTTTTTTATTTTGCAATACTAGCTTACTTGGTCAGCAGAGAGCGGGGGGGGGGGGAGAGGGGGGAGGGGCGAAAAAGGAGGGTTTATCCGCTCTTCTTGCAAGCCCCCTCCCCCCCCCCCCTAAAACACACGCGCACAACACACGAACCACCGGCTTTCCCCCTCTTTCGCCGGCTTTTCCTTACCCTCCAACCCCTGTCGGAGATCCTGCCGAAGTCGAGCTGACGACTGTTGGGTTAGAGGTGCGCGGGGGGACAGTAGACGAGGCAGATGCGCCTGTGGTCGACACAGGGGGGCGCGGGGGGATCGTAGACGAAGTAGCGGCGCCCGTGGACTCTCTGGTTTCTGGCCGGGTCGTTGTCGTACGAGCTGGCTGGGTAGTAGACCAGGTAGCAGCGCCAGTGTACTGCCAGGTTCCGGTTCCGGTTCGGGGCGGGGTCGTGGTCGTACGGGCTGGCGGGGCGCTGGACGAAGTAGCGGCGCCCGTGGGCTGTTCAGTGCCAGCGCCGGTTTTGGGCGGGGTCGTCGTCGTACGGGCTGGCGGGGTGCTGGGCAAAGTAGCGGCGCCAGTGTATTGCCAGGTTCCGGTGCCGGTTCGGGGCGGGGTCGTTGTCGTACGGGCTGGCGGCGTGCTGGGCAAAGTAGCGGTGCCCGCGGGCTGTTCAGTGCCAGCGCCGGTTCGGGGCGGAGTTCTCGTCATGCGGGCTGGCGGGGTGTAGGTCCAAGTGGCGGCGCCAGTGTACTGCCAGGTTCCGGTGCCGGTTCGGGGCGGGGTGGTGGTCGTACGGGCTGGCGGCGTGCTGGACGAAGTAGCGGTGTCAGTGAGCTGTTCGGTGCCAGCTCCGGTTCGGGGCGGAGTTCTCGTCGTACGAGCTGGCGGCGTGCTGGGCAAAGTAGCGGCGCCTGTGTACTGCCAGGTTCCGGTGCCGGTTCGGGACCGGGTCGTTGTCGTGCGGGCTGGCGGCGTGCTGGACGAAGTAGCGGCGCCCGTGGGCTGTTCAGTGCCAGCTCCGGTTCGAGGCGGGGTCGTCGATGTACGAGGGTGTGAATTTTCGTTGTTATTAGCAGGTCTTGTGGCCTGCGGAGTGCTGGGGCGAGTAGCGGAGGGTTTCTCTGTAGTGCGACGCTGTCTTGACGGAGGCCAGTCCGTGCGATTGAAAGGGTTATTTTCTGTTTCGTTTGCTCCCGTTGTCTCAGTCTCGTTAAATTCCGCCGCCTGTGTTCGGGGGCGTTTTGTTGTACGTTTGGTTTGGTTAGTATCTCGAGGTGGTCCAGTGGCCTTGCCGGGAGGCCTGGTTTCGATCGGCGTCGTCGTCGCAGTCGCTCCAAGGGTTTGGCCTGAGCCTGGCGCGGTGGCCGTGTCGCGGGGCGGAGGGAGCGGTGGGTCCGTCTCGAATGGCTTGGTCGTCGACGTCGATGAGCTTTCCACGTTGGTGGAAACAGCCTGGGCATCTGTTAGCCCCTGCCAGGCCGTGAGGGCCACTAGCAGAAATAAATACCCCATGACCTAGAGAGAGCTTTATACAATACACAGTCTTTCGTCTTTACTTATACAAGTATCCTCTGGGGGCTTTCAAACATCGGAGGGCCGGCAGGCTTTCTGGCGCCCTCCTTCCCCCCTCCCCTCCCGCAACGTCCCCTCTCTCTCTCTCTCCCTCTTTTCTCCTCTCCCCCTCCGCTTTTTTGCCTTCTCTCCACCCTCCCCTCTCCCCCTCTTTTCTTTACTTGACGGGAGACTAAAGAAATAACTCATGACAGCAAAGTCGTTTTAATTAAATTACAATTGAATTGGTAAACGTCGAGCTTGTATTAAATTCATTTTTTTCTTTGTCAAACAACGGCTGGTTTTATTTTTCGTCGTCCCCCGCCTTGCTCTCCCCTCCCCCTCTCCTTGAGCCCCCTGGGCTCAGGGGGCTCAGAGGTGGGAGGTTGTGGAGCGAGAAGGGGGGGGGGCGCCCCCCCCCCCTTGGACCTTTGGTCCAGGGGGGGGTTGTGCTTTTAGTGTTAGCCATTTGTATCTTCTTTGCTTTATCATTGCGCGTCGATATGCTGGCCGTTTGTCCTACTTGCGGCGCCCGCTTTTTCGAAGGCCAGCTGTACTGGTCCGGGACTTGTAAAAAAGGGGACCCTCGGGACTTAGCCTCGCTTGTGTGCCGCCCTTATGGCGACGGCGCCTGTATCAACCCCGCTCGCGACGTCCCTAGCGGAGACACTTGGGAAGAACGCATGCGCTTCGTGGACAATTCTCTAGACGAGATCTTGTAAAATCCACAGTTTAACGCGACTGCCGGGGGAAAACCAACAACCGCAAACAGACCCGGGCTCAGGGGGGGGAGGGGGCGCCAGCCCGCTAAAAGAAAAAAAAAGAAACTAAAAACTACGTTTTTTTTTCCTTGTAAATGCTTAAAAAGAAAGGAAGGTGCATCTTTTCTCTGTCACCAGCCAAACTTTAATGCTGGCCGGTAATGCCGTTCGGTATGCAGATCTTTGCCAACAGTGTAAGTCTTTCCGCCTTTCTTGCTGCGAGGGTGCTGACTGGGTAGCAAACCTAGTGATTGCAGGGGGCAAGCGCCGCAAATTGAATTGCGGCGTATGTAAGGCGACGGGGTGGCTTGCGTACTATGCTTCCTACATACGACAGGCAATATTAAGCTTAGGGTCCCCCGATCTACCCCCGGGCCACACGGTTTGGACGCCAGATCTCTTGCGGCGGGTTTTCAGCAACCAGGCATTGGTGATGAATGATTCATACAAAATAATCGTCCGGGAATTGTGGTACCTGCTAGAAAAAACCACTGCCTTTGCCCTCAGCATTGACAGTCAGCCGCCTAAAATATGGCAGCACCTTGAAAAACTGCTGCTCAACCACCCCGACGAGGTCAAAGCATGTGCAGAAAGACATACCGTAAACCTGACAGAGCTCAATTACACGATAACCAGCGCAATGCGCAGGCTCAAGGTAGACGCAAATCTTCGACAGACTTACGATCCCCTCATGGGTGTACTGCGCTGCCTATACAACGAGTTCGACGGGATAGAAGGCCCCAACGTATGGCTGGTGCAGCTGACAAAAGCAGATGGTAAGCCGGAAATCAGCATGGCGGTAAGTGCTATGCCTACAGCTGGTCAGCCTGCCTACCAGTACCACTTGGGTATACATCGAGCCATCCCCGGCCGGTCCGACTGGAAACACCTTTCCGTACCCTTGCACCAGTTTGCAGTGTATGCACTGAATCAGTTCTATAAGACACAGGATCCTCGCTTTGTGTTGTGTAATCCGCTGCCATCTATGGCACGGGTTCTGGAGGACAACCTTGTGCGTGGCGTAGATTTCATAACAAGGGCACGTCTGCTTGATCTTAACAAAGTCCAATTCAGTTGGGACGGCAAAGAAACCACTCTCGATTTTTCGCGTAATCACTGCATGCACAACGCCGCTCGCTCGGGCATCGGGTTTTGGATTAGCCAAAACATTGTTCTGCTAGGTACAAAATATAAGCTAATGGTCGCGAACCAATGGTACGCCTCTTCGTGCCGGCAGAATTGTTTGAGATACAACCGTGACGACGTCGTATGCAGTAACTGTAACCGGGGGGCATGCCCCCCGCGCCCCCCCCCTCCCCCTCTCCTTGAGCTCCCCAAGAAAAGTCTATCTAAATTTGTTCCCCGTCCCCCCTTTCCTCCCCGCCCCCCCGCCCTTTGAGCCCCCCCGGGCTCAGGGGGCTCAAGAGGGAGGGAGGGACAAAAGAAGGGGGGGGGCCGCCTCTTACTTTCGGAAAGGGAGGGGGCGCCCCCCCCTCGTTGTTTCTTCCCTCCTTTCCTCTTGAGCCCCCTGAGCCCGGGGGGCTCAAGGGGAGAGGGGCGACGAAGAGACAGGGGGAGAGCTCAGGGGCACATCTATTTCCCCCCCCCTTTTCTCCTGTTCATCCTGTTCTGTTTCCTCCCTCTCTCGCTTATTTATTTAAATAAAAGCTCCTCTGATCCCAAACACCCTACACACGACTCGCCGATGATGGCGGCACCCGCAGCTGACGACGCCCTGCCGCAAGCACCTACGCTCACCACTCAGCAGGCCGCAGTGGGCGTGGCCAGGCGCGCGCCTCGCGTGGTCACGATCACGCGGGACCTGCCCGCGCCAATACACCTCTTAGAATCAAGTGGGTTCAACTCTGTCCCCCCCGGCGAGACCTGCTTTGCTCAGGGCACGGCTTTGCAGCACCAATTCTTCTACAAACTGAACCTGCCCCCGAAAGCGACGAGCCAGTGGCGCAAGCCCAACACGCGCCATTTGTTCGGTTCCTGCGCAGATGCACATGCCTTTTACCATGAAATCTACAAGTGGTTCAACGCGATGAGACGCAGTTTCTTTGTCATTGTACGCGGCGAGTGCAGCTTATATTTCGACCTCGAGTGGTATTCGCGCGGCGGGCGGGACCCCAGCTCCGACGGGCGTTTGCAGGCGTTGCAGGCAGTTGTGGGCGCGGGTTTGGTGAGTCTTGGGCTTGCAGCGGCGGGCGCTGACGAAATGCACTCCCTCGATCTCGGCAGGGTCTGCGTGTCCGAGCAGAAGAACGACGACGGGGCGGTGTGGTTCAAGAACTCGTTCCATGTCGCCTTCCCCCGCATCGTGTTTCAGTCGGTGCACCACGCCGGGGCCTTTGTAGACAGATGGCTGGTGCAGCACCCGGGGGGCATGCCCCCCGCGCCCCCCCTTGAACTCTTTACAGCCCGCGCAAGCGGGCTGTGCGTGTGCCAGCCGAGCTCGCGGCCCCCACGCGTGCCAGGCCGCGACCGGCGGGAAGCAGTCTCCACCTCGCGCGCCGCCCGCCGCCCGCCGTCGTTGCCGACCACCTAAGGCACATACTCGCCAAGCTCGAGCTTATGTTAAGGGGCTGGGGAGACACCACGTCTTCTTTGTCCGTCGGCAGGGACGCCAAGGAAGGGAAACAGCTTTTTGTCGTGCACACGGCCAGATCGAGAAACGGGAAAGGTCGCCTGTGTCTCGTGCACGAAATCCGTCGGCTGCGGCGACGCCAACAACAACGAAGGCAACAGAACCCAAATTACAATGCTAGTAATAGCATTACTACCATGATGGATACCCAAATCTATCATCAAAGTAATAACGCGTACTTAGTTATAGGTGCGGCGGGGCAGGTTCTCTACGGATGGCATGAAAACAGTTGCTCGGCAGTTCACAAGTGGACGGATCGCTCGCGGACCGTGCTGCTGGGAAATCTGTTCAATCCGTGGCTCGAACAGAAACAACGACAGCTGCTGCTGGAACCAAGCAACCCGCCGCGCGCCCTCGCCGAGGGAAAAGAAGACGAAGAGCAAGGAGTTGCGAGTGACGTCGAGGCCGGGCCCACGCACGACGACGACGACGGTAGGGTGTAGTCCCCCACAGAGTTCATGTCCCCGGATGCCCGGTGCGTTTTCCCGGGGAGTTGCCCGGGGAAAAAGCCGACTACTGCCTTTTTCGACCGTATCCTCCACACCAAACTGAACGGTGCGCTTTTATAAATAAAGGGGTGCGCCCCCCCCCCCCACAGGGGCCGCTGTGTGTCAAGCTCCAGAAGCTAGCAGTAGAAACAAGAACGCATGCATCTGTAGGGGGGAGGGCTGCGCACGCTCTTCTTGCTACATAAAGGCGCTGCCGAATCCTACTGTGTTTGCAAGCTCAAGCTCATGCAGGGGGAAACCAACAGGCGCAACTGCGGCCCCTTGCAGGAGGGGTGGGGGGGCGGCGCCCCCCCCCCCCGATCTATCCCTCCCCACCCCGCAGAGAGGGGGTGCCGATACACTTGGCTGCACTACCACTTGGGAGTGTGTAGTTTTGTCAAAGGGTTTTTTTTGCAGGAGACTAGTCAAAAAGACTGTCTGGTTTTATTAAATTAGTTTTCTCTTTCATAAACACGATTCTCACCCCCCGGCAGTGACATTTTTAAGTCGAAGAAACCGGCACGTGCACGCGCACAAGCAGGCGGGGGGAGGTTAGGGTAGGAGCACCCCCTTGCACGACGCACAAAATCCCCCGTTCTCTGCCCGAGCGGCGGTTCGCCGTTAAGCTTTTTTCTTTGCGCGCCCCTGCCCCCCCCCCTTTCCCTCCCCCCCTTCTTACCTCTTCACAGCACCAAGAGGGGGGAGGGGGGCGACCTGGTGCTACCAAGGGAGGCACGCACAAAATGCAAGCCAAGAACTAGGCTTTGCTCACAGTCTATTCTACTAGGACCACGCAGTCACACAAAAGTTTGTATTTCTGAACATTTCGTGCTCCGCGGCCCCGTACAAAAAGCCTGATGGCACTGAGCGCTGCGTTAAATTTCCAGCAATTGCGCCCGAGTTTGCACGGGTACCGTCGATGCACAAGACTCGTCGTTGACATTAAAAAAGCTAAAAAAAAGGTAGCAACGAGTTTTTTTATTTTTTAGAATTTTCAGAAACTGGAGTTCACGTAATCTTCTCCCATGCCCTGAGAACAGTCGTCTTCCTCATAGTCCTCGCTGGGCGGCAGCTCGTGCAGGATTGACGCCGCAGTAGCAAGTGGCTTGTTCTTAATCTTCTTGTACTCATGCTCCCACGCGTAAAACACGCGGCAGCCGGCCGGCAGCTGCTGGCGCAGAAAGTACATGCGCGCTAGCGTCTCCCGGTACAGGTCCCGGTTCCGTCGCCCTCTCACAGGCGACCAGCCATCGGCATACTTCGAGTGTCCGGGCGGAAAGCCGTGGTACGCGTTGCCGTGGAACTCGTACACGCAGTTGCGGGCAGCGTCATAGCCGTCTAACAACATCTTTGTGCCTGGCACACGAAATTCACACCCCTGCGGCACGTCGGCGCCATTAGTAAAATGCTTGTGCTGGATCCGCCAGCCGGGGTTTGCTTGCTCTAACCTGTCCCACAGCCTGCACGCCGCAACAGAGCACCCTGCGGCCGGCTTAGGAATCAAGCCGCGTAGAAATGCGTGTCCCGCGCACAAGCGATTGCTGCGCCCTTGCTCGTCCGCGAAGCAGGCCTGTTTCTTGGCCTCGGTCGGGCAGTCCTCGCACGGGTTTAGCACCTTGTAGCAGCCGCGCGCCCGCGCGTGCTCCGCGCACAAGCGATTGCTGCGCCCTTGCTCGTCTGCGAAGCCGGCATCTTTCTTGGCCTCGGCCGGGCAGTCCTCGCATGGGTTTTGGAGCTCGTGGCAGCCGCGCGCCCTAGCGTGCTCCGCGCACAAGCGATTGCTGCGCCCTTGCTCGTCCGCGAAGCAGGCCTCTTTCTTGGCCTCGGCCGAGCAGTCCTCGCACGGGTTTAGCACCTTGTGGCAGCCGCGCGCCCTAGCGTGCTCCGCGCACAAGCGATTGCTGCGCCCTTGCTCGTCCGCGAAGCCGGCCTCTTTCTTGGCCTCGGCCGGGCAGTCCTCGCATGGGTTTTGGAGCTTGTAGCAGCCGCGCGCCCTAGCGTGCTCTGCGCACAAGCGTTTGCTGCGCCCTTGCTCGTCCGCGAAGCGGGCCTGTTTCTTGGCCTCGGCCGGGCAGTCCTCGCACGCGTTTAGCAACTTGTAGCAGCCGCGCGCCCTAGCGTGCTCCGCGCACAAGCGATTGCTGCGCCCTTGCTCGTCCGCATAGCATGCATCTTTCTTGGCCTCGGCCGGGCAGTCCTCGCATGGGTTCCGGAGCTCGTGGCAGCCGCGCGCCCTAGCGTGCTCCGCGCACAAGCGTTTGCTGCGCCCTTGCTCGTCCGCGAAGCAGGCCTGTTTCTTGGCCTCGGCCGGGCAGTCCTCGCATGGGTTCCGGCGCTCGTGGCAGCCGCGCGCCCTAGCGTGCTCCGCGCACAAGCGATTGCTGCGCCCTTGCTCGTCCGCATACCATGCATCTTTCTTGGCCTCGGCCGGGCAGTCCTCGCACGGGTTCAGCACCTTGTGGCAGCCGCGCGCCTTTGCATGCTTGGCACAGAGTTTGAAGCGTTTTCCGTCTTCTTCTGTCCAGTGTCTGCCTGTGGAGACGATTTTTTCGCTCTGCCAGCAACCTAAGCATGCAAGCCGCCATTGTGCCCAGTCGTGCTGCGACTTGCTAGCCCGTGTAAAAAGAGCGCCACCGGCACTAACCCGCAATTGATAGTCCCGCCCACCTTGTGAATGAGTCAGGAGCTGCTCCTGTACAGCGGCGCTTGGCTGCTGCTGCTTTTTCTTTAGCTTCTCTTTTCTCGCTCTCGGATTCGCCTCCTGGATTTCCCGCGCCAGCGTGCTGGGAGGGGGAAGGCGCGGAGGACAGGCTTGCCCTGCCGGCGGCGCGGGCTGGGAAGGGATTTGGGGCGCTGGGCGGGCTCGCCTCCCAGGCTTTGTGTCACTTGCAGGTCGCAGACGTCTTCTTTTGCGGGGTTGAAATCGTTGTGCGGCCTCCCGCCTCCGCTTTCTCTTGAGCCGGCGGCGCTGATGGCGCTCGCGCTTTTTTTCTAACCTGCGCGCGTGGAGGACACATAGCCTAAAGTGTCCGTCATCGGCCCACGGTTCTGCTTCGGCGGGCGTCGCGCTCCCCAATAAGGTAAAGCAGCGTTCGCAGGCGGGAAGCCACTCCTGCGCAGACTCAGAGAGGAGCAGGCTCAGCTTGCCTCCTACTTGCAGGCGTAATCGTGCGCCTGAGGGCAGAAGGGCCACGGCGTCCTCTGCTTTGTATTTGCTCTTAAAAGTGCGGGCCGCGCCGGATTCAGTCTCTACTTGCATATCTTTTTTTTCACAAGAAATGCCAAGAAACGCAAGACAAAAAGTGAGTTTGGGTGGAGGGAAGCCTCTTTCTCCACTGCTTTGTTATTGTCACAGTTTCGAGGGAAAACAGGAGAAATGACGGGGGCGGGGCGCACCCCCCCCCACCTCTTCCCTCCCCTTTTTGGGTGTATCGAAATCTCTCCCCCCGATACCATTCCCCCCCGCCCCTCCTCTCTCTGTGCTCGTGTTCTTGGGGAAGGAGGACGGGGAGGAAAGATCGGGGGAAGAGTGGAGGGGAGGGAGGGGAGGGAAGGGAGGGAAGAGAGGGTGGGAGACCCTCCACACCTACCCCCCCCCCCCCCCGTAGCATCTTCAAAAATAGAGCGAAAGCTTCTTCCTTCGTTTGCTTGCATAATATATTAAAAAGCTTTACAAAAGGCTACTCATGTCGGTGGGCCCGTTGTGCACGGGGGGCATGCCCCCCGCGATTATCCTAGGTGCGCCGTGGTGGACGTAGTCCCAGCACGGCGGAAGAGAAACCGGCCGCTGGAATAGAAATTGTGTACACGAAACCCGTGTCAAGGGCACAGGCACAGGACACTACCTGATAGTTCGTGCCTACGCTTGCTAGACCTTGGATCTGGCAAGGGTTAGTGTTAGTATTTCTTTTTTTCCTCTTGCATTAAAAGTCTCTTGCTAGATGATAACGATGGGTTTCGCGCCGGAG
>WBZZ01002023.1:0-27500 GCA_019918135.1 Paulinella micropora
TATATCAGAACCCGGATGAGCTACGGATGACAAAAGCGATCAAAGATCAGATGAAGGAGATGGGATGGAGAGATGGTCTACTGTGGTACAAGGGCCTTCACGGTCGCTATGCGTCACAGCCGGACAAATGGACCCTTTGGGTACCGGAGAGTCTGAGACGATTTATATTTGTCGCAGCCCACAATTGCCCAGTTTTGGCGCATCCGGGTCGACAACGAACTCATATGTTCGTAGCGAGGCGATTCTGGTGGAAGAAGATGAAGGAGGAGATAGATCAGGCGGTGGATGCATGCATCCCGTGCAAGATAAACAAAACACCACTGAAGGCAAATTTCGGCCTGATTGGCGAATTTCCTCTTCATGCGGGGATGTTTGAGTTTATACACATTGATCATGTGGGACCTTTCCCAGAATCGAAGGATGGTTACAAATACCTCCTTACGGCTATTGACAGAGCCACCAACTATGTGTGGATCATCCCTGTCAAAGACGTTACCGGCAAGACGACGGCCGAGGCGCTGATCGATAGGATCATCTCACAGATCGGAGTACCAAGAAAGATATGTTCTGATCGAGGCTCGGACTTTAATAACGAGGTCATCGACAAACTATCTAAGTATTACGGGATGAAATGGCAATATGTTACTGCCTATAACCCGCGAGCAAATGGGAAAATCGAGCGGGTACACAGACCCCTCAAAGCCTCGCTAAAGATGTATTGCACGAAGAAGGAGAATCAAAGAGCATGGGTCGAGGCAGCACCATCATTTGCGTTTGCAATGAACTGTCTACCCTCTACGGCGTTAGGAGGCTCGAAGAGCTCAATCTCGCCATATCAGTTAGTATATGGGCGTGAGCCTGATATCCCGACTTCGCTCCTTCACCCAAAAGACACTTGGGCGGATGCGGATGAGTTGTTTGGGATGAGACTTAGAGTGAAGATGGAGGCGGAACAAATAGTCAGGGCGCATAGAGAGGCGGAGCGCCGAAAGTCTGATGCTGAAGGGGTGCGACAAGCGCACTTGGATCAGATCAATCCATACTTCTCCAGAACTGGAGTATCGGTTGTACTATCTTTGCGGCTGATGATATTTTGAGTGTCCATGTGACACGCATCTGTCGTGGGACCGCCACGACCCGCATCAAGTATAAGTCTGAGAGAGTGTCATCAGCGACATGTTGTTCCGCTGGTCTCATCAGATAGAAAACATTTTTCACCCATGCGATGGTTGCTATCGCATCGCCTTCCTTCCATCGCTCATGGACAATCTCAACGTTGCCCGCGTTTGGGTCAGTGTCCGTCCCCTCCTCCTCCTGGTGGACGTCCTTTGATCTCATCGACCTCATCGCCTTCCTCGGTTGGTCGTTGATAAGATCATTCCGCGCTCTCCTTAGCTGCGCCTCTGTGATCTTCTCCTTCTTTCCGCTATACTCTCGCGGAGACTTGGACTGAGTCCCCACCGCGCTTATGCGGTCAGTCTTCTCCTTGCTGTCCACCTCACTCTCCTCCTTCTCAGCTATCGGTGCCCGATAAGCATCGTCTTGGTCTATGCCAGCCTCCTTGTGGATGGGCGGCACCTCTTTGAAATCATCCTTCATCCGTTTTAACGCCTCCTCAACGGATTCATCTTCCAGTAAGAAGGGATCATACTTAATCAGCCTTCTTACATTCACAATTTGCACCTTCCCTCTACCCCTGATCTTGTAATTCAGAGGTCCCGTCTGTTCCATAATCTGATAAGGTCCTTTCCAGTGAGTGAACAGCTTAGAGCTGACTCCCTTCGGGACTTGAGGATGGTACAATAGTACAATATCCCCGACCTGGAACTTGACCCGGTTGAGGTTCCAAAGGCAAGACATTATCTGCCAGTATATAAAGACGCAAAAAGTCTCGAGACATGGGATGATACAATTACTCCCAGAGACAAGGATTACACTGCGTGGACCATTCAGACACTGCCAAGAGGAGTGCTTGATGTCCCTTTTGAATTATCGTTGGGCGGAATCCCTAATAAGATCTGGGACATTCTCGAACAGTCAAAGTTCGATCTGACTTTTGTTGGTGGTCCTCCACCAGGCAAAGAAATCCGCGCCAGACGACGAAGGCAGTGACAAAGAAACTATTTTTCTTTATGCGTCTCAAATAAACTGATTGATTGCCCACGGCGTATCATGATTTGATCATGCATCATCAGTTATCAATATGAATATTAAAAAGACTCAGTGATATAACTTGGCATTCGATCGCAACATACGAGTGCGAAAGGTCGATCGACGATGATACTACACCGTATACGGGGATTGCTAGTGTATTGAGCGATGGTGTTCCCGGGTATGACCCTTTCCAAGTCCTGGGATGATGTTCTCGAAAATGAAATGTTCTCTGAAACTTTCATTAAATTATTTTTTACGATAGATTATATACTGTCGTACCTGAGCACGGTCAATCTCTACTTGTGTCGGTATATCGCAGGGTCGGGTACATACACCTCGACTTCGGATATAGCTATTAGGACTGGCCCCCTAATACTATATCATAGGATATCCGCCTAAGGGTATGTCATTAAAAAAGACAATGTACTTACGATCTCCCTGTGAATAATAATAATAATGATAATGATAAGAAGAAGAAGAAGGAGATCAAAGGGGGAATCGTACTACAGCACCACGTTGCTTGTATTTTTTATTAATAGTACGTTTGTTCTTGACATACTGCCGAAAAAATTTTTTGAGGGGAAGGAGTTCAAAATTTACAAGAAAGGCTAGAGAATCCGCTTTGACGTGCCGTATGAGGATATATTTATCGTCTTTTAGCGTCTATCCGTGGGTCGATGCGCTGTGTGGCATGACTCCATAGCGCATACTATTTGCAGAAAGAAATCAGGTGTATGACGAAAATGCTATTTCCGTCATAAAATCGGGAGGGGGTACTGTAGGCATCACCCCCCGGATAGCCGGTAAAAAGTACCTTTTCCTGGTGACAGGTGCACCAGCTTGTTTTTCAGTATTATTTGTCCGGATTGGACCTGATGCCATTTTATTCCTGGTCTGTTGCCGTTTTCCTTTTTGGCTTCACTGAGCTAATACAACGAGACATCATTCTCATTCTTGAGGACTGTGTTTGGTTGTATTACAGACTTTTTACGATCTATCGTTGGGGGCATTACAGAAGAGAGATTCAGACAAGGTAGTAAGAGAGAGGATTTTTCAATGATTGTGACAGATTTAGCATCTGCATATTACTCCCTAAGGATGTCAGAGAGTGCGAGAAAATTCATGGGCTTTTTCCATAAAGGGAAATACTACACCTCGAATGTTATGACATTCGGACTTAGGAATGCTCCCTTTTGGTTTCACAAGACCACCCGACCTATGGTTACGTTTCTGAGATTTTTGGGCGTACTGGTGCTAGCATACCTTGACGACTTTCTGTGGAGTGCGCCAGGCAGAGTGATGAATGAACTGGCGAGTTGTGTGAGACTTTTTCTGACTATTCTTGGATGGGGATTAAATGAGAAGTGCAGATGGGAGGGTGAGTTTGTTGTGAAATTTTTGGGTGTTATGATTAACACTAAGGGGATGACATATGAGGTGCCTGACCACAAGCGGGCACTCATGCATAATATGTGGGCAGAATTCAATGCTAGGCTGAAGGAAGGATGCTTTATTAAGCTAGAGGAGCTAGAGAGATAGGTGGGTAGAATAGTCTCGCTATCGATCGAATTGGAGCCGGCACAGGCTTGGACCCGCTCTCTATATGGCTGTATGAATACAGCGCGGGTGCGGGCTGCTGAGTATGTAATAATTGATGCGGGCGCGAAAGCTGAGGTTGAATTTTGGGCGGAGTGGTTGGGTGATCAGTCGAGATGTAAGCGACCGATAGTTAACTATGCGGAAGATATGTTTGTGAGGGTAGACACAGGTGAGCTAGCTACCGGTGTCGTGTATGGGGGTGACAAACTTACCATCCCGCTACCGGGCCACCTAGTGGGCACATCATCAACATTACGGGAGCTGCATGGTGTCATTTCATTGCTAAGTGAGTTTGGTGAGAAGTTGGGACATAAGTGTGTGAGATTGACTTAGACGCATTGCCTGCCGTGAGGAACTTAATCAACGGCGGCGGACCTGTTCCTGTTAAGAATGACATTATCAAGCATATATGGACTATTTTGAATGCGTATGATATCAAGGCAGTCTGGAACTGGATTCCAAGGGACCTGAACAGTGAAGCTGACGGCGCGTCGAAGGCGCTGTCTATGAAAGATATCTACATGAGAAGGGATGTGTACGAGATGGTGATGGCCAACGCACCTGACTATATAAGAGATGGTGGACTGGTGTATGTCCCTGACTTCAACAGGATTGCAAGTGCGATTGAATATTTAATGAATGCGCGTGCGGCGGCTGTGTTAGTTCTACCTGTGTGGCCGGCGCGCACGTGGTGGGTGTATGTGGTGGAATATGGAAGAAAAGTGATTGATCTACCACCAGCTGAGTACACCTTGCAACCTACCTGGAGTAGACATCCTATGTACGTGAAGCGTCCTACGTGGTCTATGACAGCTGCCCTATTCGACTTCAGACATGGGCTAGGTAGCAAGCGATGGTTTGCGATATATTTTGATGTTTATTTGTGGCTGTTGATAAGTAATATTATTCACCTTATTACAGGGATGTTATGATGTGTGTAGGTATATTGCAGAAGGGTGAGGGTGTAAGGGGATATGGTGGACAACCGTGGCGGTGAGGAGAAATTGTTGGAAAGACTTGAAGTCTTTTGTCGAGCCTTTGTACAAGCGGCGAAACCGCGTAACACAGCGAGGGGATACGCATATGCAATACGTGATTGGGAAAAGTGGAGTGCAACTATGGGCCTACCTGCGTTCCCCGCGAGACCTGAACAGGTTGCGGCATACTGCATCTACCTACTCTCGCACATGCGTTATGCTCACAACACCATTAAGTACAAGTTGTCGGCCATCTCTAGTCAATATGCGATGACTGATTCTGTCACCAACCCAATTCACACCAAGCTGGTGTATGAGGTTAGGAAGTATGTGCTTAGGATGGCTCGGCCACCAGTAGGCAAAATCCCTATCCCGACTTCCATGTTGCTTCGCTTTATTATCGTGATGGATCCTGCCAGCTGGTGTGATTTAAGAGATGTAACTATGATTATTATTATGTTCCTTGGCTTCCTACGCCGCGAGGAGGCAGTGGCGTTATGCGTTCAGGATGTGTGGGTGGAGAAGTATGAAGGAGATTGGGTATTGTTTATTTATATCGAGAAGAGTAAGACAGACCAGTATAGGTTGGGTGATACTATTGTGATTAGTGGCGATAGGAAGTCGCCTTTGTGTGCACTTGTATGGATGACGTTATGGTTCGAAAACCACATGTACAAGCATGACCCACAAGCGCCTTTATTTCCAGCGCTGCCGACACATTCGCGCGTGGGACCCAGCCACCTGTCACCTAACTCTGTCAACCACACTATGAAGTCGTGGCTACAGAGGATCGGGGTGGACCCAACGCCGTACGGCACTCATTCCTTACGGAAGGGGGGCTGCACTGCTGCTGCGAGGGCGGGTATAGAAATGAGGCTGTTGAAAAGACATGGCAGATGGAAATCTGACTCTGTGTTTCTATATATATATGATTCATTTACTGAGAAGCTTGCTGTGACTAAGACGTTGTATAAGTTCTAATCAATAAAATTGTTCTCTCTTTATGCTTCGGGGCCTTTCTTACCTTTGACCTGGAGGGGAATGCAAGCATAGGAAGAGGGTAGCAAAATAGTGTTTGTGTGAACAGAGTGTAACACAACACCTATTTTGCGACTCGGACGAGAAAAAGCCGGAACATTGTAAATGCCTGAATTTCAGCATTTGAAGCCGTTTCCACAAACATGTTTGATATGGTAGGACTGACTATGAATGATTGCCATTAATATTACAAGTTTTGGTCCAATTTGGCACATCAGGCCTAAAATCAAATTAAGAAATTCTGGAATGAGCTCATTTCTAGCCATTTGAAGATATCAGAACTAAATGATTCTAGAAAAACAACTAGAAAAGTTGCAACATGTGTCGCGCAAGTAATAAAACATGTGACTTTATGTACCTAGTGTTCTCGTCACTTTCGCAAGTTCCTCGAACACAAAAAGAGATATTCTTGTTTTTGGACTTTTTATCCACGTTCTTTGCTACCAATAATGTCAAGTGATGTCCCTGGAGAAGCAAGAGCAGCAAAGCGTAGGGCGGCAACGTCTGCTGCTTCATCCCGTGCGTTATCGACCATCATGGTGGCAGCCAGTGCGGCGGTTGGAAACTCAGCCTCTTCCCCAAGAGCACCCTGTCCCCCACCGTCATGTATGTATATATGTATGTATGTATGTATGTATGTATGTGTGTGTGTATGTATGTATGTGTGTATGTGTTATGTATGTATGTATATATGTATGTATGTATGCATGTATGTATGTATGCATGTATGTATGTATGTATGTATGTATGTATATATGTATGTATGTATGTATGTATGTATGTATGTATGTATGTGTTTGTATATGTGTTTGTATGTATGTATGTATGTATGTATGTACGCATGTATGTATGTATTTATGTATGTATGTATGCATGCATATATGTATGTATGTATATGTATGTATGTATATGTATGTATGTATGCATGCATGCATGCATGCATGCATGTATGTATGTATGTATGTATGTATGTATGTACGTATGTACGTATGCATGCATGCATGTATGTATGTATGTATGCATGCATGTGTATGCATGCATGTATGTATGCATGTACCGCTGCCTCAATCACGGTTCCGAAGCGACTGAAGAGCTTGGTAATCGTCTCTGATTCAGTATGTATGTATGTATGTTTGTTTGTATGTATGTATGTATGTCTGTATCTTATGTATGTTATGTATGTTATGTATGTTATGTATGTTATGTATGTTTTGTATGTATGTATGTATGTATGCATGCATGTATGTATGTATGTATGTATGTATGTATGTTATGTATGTTGTATGTTATGTATGTTATGTATGTATGTATGTATGTACGCATGTATGTATGTATGTATGTATGTATGTATGTATGTATGTATGTATGTATGTATGTATGTATGTATCTACAACACACCACTATGTGCGTCTTGCTTCGAAAATATGTGAAAAGAAGGTCTGAAAGTAAGGAGAAAGAAAAGGAAAGGAAAGAACAGGAAAGAAAAGAAAAGAGAAGAAAAGAAAAGAAAGATCGGAAAAAGAAGAGAAAAGGAAACAAGAGAAAAAGAAAAAGAAAAAAGAACGGAAAGGAAAAGGAAAAGAAAAATAAAGGAAAACGAGAGGAAAAGAAAAAGAGAAGAAAAGGAAAAGGACAAGAAAGACAGGAAGAAAGAAAGACAGAAAGAAAGGAAGAAAGGAAGGAAGGAAGGAAGGATGGAAGGATGGAAGGATGGAAGGAGGGAAGGAAGGAGGGAAGGAAGGAGGGAGAGAGAGAGGGATAAGAGAGAGAGAGAGAGAGAGAGATCAGAGAGAGAGATGAGAGAGAGAGAGAGAGAGGGAGAGAGGGAGAGAGAGAGAAAGAAAGAAAGAAAGAAAGAAAGTAAGAAAGAGAGAGAGAGAGAAAGAGAGAAATAGAGAAAGAGAGAAAGAGAGAGAGAAAGGAGAGAGAGAGAGAGAGAGGGATGAGAGAGAGAGAGATCAGTGAGAGAGATGAGAGAGCGAGAGAGGGAGAGAGAGGGAGAGAGGGAGAGAGAGAGAGAGAGAGATGAGAGAGAGAGAAGGAGATTACAGAGATGAGAGAGAGAGAGAGAGATATGAGAGAGAGCGAGAGAGATGACAGAGATGAGATATATATATACATATATATATATACATATATATATATACATATATATATATGTTATATATATATATATATATATATATATATAGAGAGAGAGAGAGAGTGAGTTCAGGAAGAACCATCAGTTGTATTCCAGGTGATGCCACCCACAAAAATTTTGCTGCACAGCATGCACACCATTGCCTATGAAGAGCGTTGAAGCCTTGAAACATCGGCGTCGACATCAAAAATGATAAATTGTGCTAAATAGATATCAATATGACTTACTGGAATGGTTCACTCTGTGAATCGGAGTCGAAGTCTGGCTTTGCCATGAGGTCTGAAGAAAGAGGCGGAACCAGGGAAGGATCTTTTGAAACCGTGTGCGCAGGCTCCAGAGCCAAGCATTTTTCAACTGCTTTTGGTCGCAGGGCAACGTCAGTCAACGCAACCTTTGTCATACCACTCGCCAGTTCGTGGTCGACTTGCGAGTCTACATTTTGTCCTCCTCCTTCAAGCTGTCTGATATTCATAAGGCTTGCTTGTTGCTTTGGCGTAAAGCAGTAAAATTATGCTGTCGACTTCCGAATCAGATAGTGGGAAGTACTGTGGGAGCTGTAGTGTACACGATAGAAAAGGCAGTTTTTACGGAAACCTTGTGAGAAGCAGAAAATATTACTGTGACAACGCCTTTGTCAAATGCTGCTGAGTGAAAATTATTTTAATTTTAGGCTGGACGGGGTGGACTGAAAACGAATCACTGGGTGGGCCGGCCGGCGAGAGCGGAAGTAGTCAGGTGGCACCTGCCGTGAATATTTTAGCCAAATACAACGTCAGGGGCGAAAAGTGACAGGTTCCCGGGGAAGCACCTGCAGAAAAAGCACCTGTTACCTCTCTTTTTCCCTTGATGTCTACAGAAAATTTATCAGATTATTGAGTGCATATAACTGCGTGAATTGGCTGAAAGAAACAAAAAACACCTATTTTGCGACTCGGACGAGAAAAAGCCGGAACATTGTAAATGCCTGAATTTCAGCATTTGAAGCAGTTTCCACAAACACGTTTGATATGGTAGGACTGACTATGAATGATTGCCATTAATATTACAAGTTTTGGTCCAATTTGGCACATCAGGCCTAAAATCATATTAAGAAATTCTGGAATGAGCTCATTTCTAGCCATTTGAAGATATCAGAACTAAATGATGCTACAAGAACAACTAGAAAAGTTGCGACATGTGTCGCGCAAGTAATAAAACATGTGACTTTATGTACCTAGTGTTCTCGTCACTTTCGCAAGTTCCTCGAACACAAGAAGAGAGATTCTTGTTTTTGGATTTTTTATCCCCACCGACCCACCCTTTAGTTATGCAGTAAAGTTTTGTAGCGTAACTTGATTACTTGTAAGTGTGATACGGGACGGGCGGATCTGTGGAGAGGAAATGAGACATAGATATGGGATCTAATAAGACAGTGATTTGTTGCAAGTTGCTGCGTGGGATAAAAAATTTAATTGTGAGAAGGTGCTGATTCATGTATTTTGAGGAAAGAAAGGAGAAGGGTGCGGGTTGGAGTATCGGTAAGAGTTGTGTTGCATGACGACTGGCGTTGCGTCGAAAATAAGGATGGAGAGATTAATTTAAAAAAAAAAGAAAATGGAACAAGGTGCAGATTTTATGATAGGTATGACTTTCTGACCCTGGGGGGTGGTTTCGGTTCTTAATTTAGATAATTGTGAATGTTTGAAGCAATGATTAATATGAGTTCGTAACGTTACTGCATGGGTGTGATGATTTTTGTTGTTATTTTAACTATTATTAATTAAAAATTATTTTCGCCGCTATTATTTGTATTACTTTACTAATGCATTGCTACGCATCAGGAAAGGCAGTTCAATAATTCATACTCAATGTGTTTGCGCGTCTGAACACTTTGAAGGGCCCTGCACATAGACATGTTACGTAGGGGGATCAGATAAAGCAGTGCTATACCTGTCTGTGTGGACGCAGTCTCAACTCTAAGCCTTGGACACGTGGCCAAAATGCTACCTATGAGAGTGTGTATTGTGGAAGCTTAATGTGTTATAACAGGGATTGGAGTGTCTGTATTATGAATGATCACTAGCAGCGTGTGCGTTTGAGGTCATACAGTTGTGTACAGGTGGTTTTATTGTGGTGAGTGGGAGTGGTTTTATTGTGGTGATGGGGAGTGTCTTTATAAGCTGAGTGGATGTTTGTTAGTGTCAGGTGCTGCTGTGGGTTGAATTATGTTGATTTGGATGTGTTGTGAAGGAAGTTAGTACAATTCCCTTATGCGTTCCTTACGAGTGTGTGTTACTCTGTGTTGCACACGTTATGCGTATTGATCGATGACTTAACGTGAAGTAGTGCTGTGGATGTATTGATTCTTCCACTTCGTGTATTTAGCCATTTTCAGTGTGGGTAATGTGTGGTTGTTCAATGAGATGTTGTGGGAATGTTATGTCTTGACTGAGTGTCTGGTAGTTGTTGTGCATACTTAGATTGTGATGGTCATCACAGGCTGATACGTTTGTATTATGTGATGATATCATTTTGAATGAGGTTGACAGTGTGTTGGTTGTTTGTTTAGGAAGGAGCTGGGCTATATGACGCTCATTTTGTGTAGCTTAGCTAACGTGTGCATGCGTTGGTGAGTTTTGCCGTCTGCATCAGGCCGTGGGATGTTGTTGAGGGATGTATGTTGTGTGCTGTACGTGTTTATGCTTGATACAATGTATGTGTGTGTTGCTTCCTTGCGTTGGGTGACTTCTCGCCTTGGTGGGTTGTGTTAGTAGGGTAGATTGTGTTGTATCATGTGATCGAATGTCGGACCTACTTATTATATGAATATATGTTTTTTATTATATTATTCTGTTTATCTCGTTAAGTGTGGCGCAACTGGGAACGCACCAGGAATACCCGTTGTACTCTGTATATATATGTGAGGTGACATTTGCATATTGTTCGGTATGTATTATTATGTATGAAACATGGTTATTCTAGTTATTGGGTGTATCCGTAACGAATTTATTTCAAGTCTAGATATGATAGAAATAGGCAGAATCTAGGCAGTGGTAGTGGTGGAGTAGCAAATAGAAACCCCGAACCAGGTTGTTCCCTAATAAGGACGAACCTGGAGGGGAATGCAAGCATAGGAAGAGGGTAGCAAAATAGTGTTTGTGTGAACAGAGTGTAACACAATCCTGATGAGTATCAGACCATTGTCATCCACCTCTGACCAAGAAAATCACGTCGGGGTGAGCAAAAAACGGTGGCTTGCCTGCGGTTTGGCTTGTTTGCTTGGCTTGTTTCTTGCTTGCTTGCTGCGGTTAAGCTTGCTTGTTTGCTTAGCTTGTCTGCTTGCAAATGGCTTAGATAGCGCTTTCTTGCTCCATCCATCATCATCATCATCATCATCATCCATCATCATCATCATCATCATCATCCATCATCATCATCCATCATCATCATCATGCATCACATGCATCATATGCGCATCATGCATCATATGCGCATCATGCATCATCATCATGCATCATGCATCATCATCATCATCATCATTATCATCATCATCATCATCATCATCATGCATCATCATGCATCATCATGCATCATCATCATTATTATTATCATCATCATCATCATCATCATATGCATCATCATCATCATCATCATCATGATCATCAGCAGCATCATCATCATCATCATCATTGATTCATGCATCATGCATCATCATCATCATCATCACCATCATCATCATCATGCATCATGCATCATCATCATGCATCATCATGCATCATGCATCATCATCATCATCATCATCATGCATCATCATGCATCATCATCATCATCATCATTATCATATGCATCATCACCATCACCATCACCATCATCATCATCAGCATCATCATCATCATCATCGCATCATCATCGATATTTATTATTATTATCATCATCATCATCATCATCATATGCATCATATGCGTCATCATATCATCAATCATCATCATCAGTCATCATCATCGTGTTTCTATATAATCATTTATTATTCATCATTATTAATATTCATCATTCATGATCATCATCATCATCCATAATTCATCATGATCATCATATGCCCCCCCCCCCCCCCCCACCCCTATGGCTATGGTCACCACGTGCACCACCCACCCACGCATGCACGCCCGCACAGACACACACACACATATTGCACACACTGCACACACTATGAAACAGAGACACAGACGCAGATACATCATCTCATCATCATCATCATCATCATCATCGATATCATCATTTATCATTTATTCATCATCATTCATCATCAACAACCCCCCCCCCCCCCCCCCCCCCCCTCCCCCCAAACCATCGC
This sequence comes from Paulinella micropora, assembly GCA_019918135.1. NCBI lineage: Eukaryota > Cercozoa > Imbricatea > Euglyphida > Paulinellidae > Paulinella > Paulinella micropora. The sequence goes on from WBZZ01002023.1 coordinate 12,242, forward strand.
CGGACACAGGCACAGACACAGACATTTTCATATACATGTATATGTATGCATGTATGTATGTATTATGACAATCTATTATTATTATTATTATTATTATTGACACCGTGATAGCCCAGTGGTCAAGTTCTACCATCTGGGCCCTGTCGCCAGTTCGATTCCCGTCGGTGCCACCAGTATTTTCATTGAACATACCGATCCGTCTGGACCAGTATTTTCATTGAACATACCGGCCCGTCTGGAAGTGTTGGAACTGCCCTTGCGGGGGTGTCATTAGAGCTTATCGTCAATTCTTCGTACTCCCCTCACGGGTGAGACGATGGAGGCGCATGTGCAGAAATGCATCAGCCATTGACAGAGAAGCACTATTATTATTATTATTATTATTTATTTTCATTGAACATACCGATCCGTCTGGACCAGTATTTTCATTGAACATGGACACCATGATAGCCCAGTGGTCAAGTTCTACCATCTGGGCCCTGTCGCCAGTTCGATTCCCGTCGGTGCCACCAGTACTTTCATTGAACATACCGATACGTCTGGACCAGTATTTTCATTGAACATACCGGCCCGTCTGGAAGTGTTGGAACTGCCCTTGCGGGGGTGTCATTAGAGCTTATCGTCAATTCTTCGTACTCCCCTCACGGGTGAGACGATGGAGGCGCATGTGCAGAAATGCATCAGCCATTGACAGAGAAGCACTATTATTATTATTATTATTATTATTATGGACACCGTGATAGCCCAGTGGTCAAGTTCTACCATCTGGGCCCTGTCGCCAGTTCGATTCCCGTCGGTGCCACCAGTATTTTCATTGAACATACCGGCCCGTCTGGAAGTGTTGGAACTGCCCGTGCGGTGGTGTCATTAGAGCCTATTGTCGATTCTTCGTACTCCCCTCACGGGTGAGACGATGGAGGCGCATGTGCAGATTTGCATCAGCCATTGACAGAGAAGCACTATTATTATTATTCTTATTATTATCATTATTATGGAGGGGTGCACAGTATGGCACCCCACGGGAAGAGGAGGTGGTTGGGCCTCTTCCCACTGGTTTCGAGGCTATGTCGTTGTGTTTGCTCCGAGGCTATGTTGTTGTGTTGGTTCCGAGGCTATGTTGTTGTGTTGGTTCCGAGGCTTTGTTGTTGTGTGGGTTCCGAGGCTATGTCGATGTGGGTTCCGAGGCTATGTTGTTGTGTTGGTTCCGAGGCCATGTCGTTGTGTTGATTTTTATAAGACATACACCACGTGGGATCAAAGGGGTATTTACATTCCGCGATCTAGGGGTGGTGACGGGTTTCGAGGCGTCCCAGATACTTACCACAAAACGTCCTCATGCGCTGGCAGACCGCATGAAATGTCTGCTACCCCTGTGAGTACCTCCATGCGGGACCTACCCAGTCTCGTGGAGCTCTCACGCGGGGAAGATCAATCATTTGTAGTTGATTTCCTGCAAGGTACCCGACACTGTGCGGGTAGTAGGGACTTCCTTTTGGGGCCTTCTATGCAGGATGGTTAGAGTCACTCTTCCCTCCCCAACATACTCACTGTAGTCCCTGTTGGGTCGAGGGATGGAGGCGCTTGGCCCTCGGGCTCAGCCATGACAGATCAATATATTATTATTATTATTATTATTATTACTATTACTATGGACACCGTGATAGCCCAGTGGTCAAGTTCTACCATATGGGCCCTGTCGCCAGTTCGATTCCCGTCGGTGCCACCAGTATTTTCATTTTACCGGTCTATTTCTGGACCAGTATTTTCATTGAACATACCGGCCCAACTGGAAGTGTTGGAACTGCCCTTGCGGGGGTGTCATTAGAGCTTATCGTCAATTCTTCGTACTCCCCTCACGGGTGAGACGATGGAGGCGCATGTGCAGAAATGCATCAGCCATTGACAGAGAAGCACTATTACTATTACTATTATCATTATTATTATTATTATTATTATTATTATTATTATTATTATTATTATTATTATTATTATTGTGGACACCGTGATAGCCCAGTGGTCAAGTTCTACCATCTGGGCCCTGTCGCCAGTTCGATTCCCGTCGGTGCCACCAGTATTTTCATTGAACATACCGGTCCGTCTGGACCAGTATTTTCATTGAACATACCGGTCCGTCTGGAAGTGTTGGAACTGCCCTTGCGGGGGTGTCATTACAGCCTATCGTCAATTCTTCGTACTCCCCTCACGGGTGAGACGATGGAGGCGCATGTGCAGAAATGCATCAGCCATTGACAGAGAAGCACTATTATTATTATTATTATTATTATTATTATTATTATTATTTTCCCGTCGGTGCCACCAGTATTTTCATTGAACATACCGGTCTATTTCTGGACCAGTATTTTCATTGAACATACCGGCCCGTCTGGAAGTGTTGGAACTGCCCTTGCGGGGGTGTCATTAGAGCTTATCGTCAATTCTTCGTACTCCCCTCACGGGTGAGACGATGGAGGCGCATGTGCAGAAATGCATCAGCCATTGACAGAGAAGCACTATTATTATTATTATTATTATTATTATTATTATTATTTGGACACCGTGATAGCCCAGTGGTCAAGTTCTACCATCTGGGCCCTGTCGCCAGTTCGATTCCCGTCGGTGCCACCAGTATTTTCATTGAACATACCGGTCTATTTCTGGACCAGTACTTTCATTGAACATACCGGCCCGTCTGGAAGTGTTGGAACTGCCCTTGCGGGGGTGTCATTAGAGCTTATCGTCAATTCTTCGTACTCCCCTCACGGGTGAGACGATGGAGGCGCATGTGCAGAAATGCATCAGCCATTGACAGAGAAGCACTATTATTATTATTATTATTATTATTATTATTATTATTATTATTATTATTATTATTATTAATCAGAGCTCCAGCCCAATGGCCTTACGGCGTTAAACTATGATGCCAACTCAAAACCATTTGGTGGATGATGCTGGGAGGAGGGTCGTTGGGCGCCTGTCGAAGATCTTAAACTCCGCTATGCCGGTTGATAGCCAGTGGACCCAGCGGATACCAAATTGTTATGGGTGGGGTTTGGAGGTAGTTCTAGCAACCATGCTTGGTGTACGCACTTGCACATGCGGCAACGTTTTGCAAGACGTTGTTGGGACTGCGGAATAACCTCTGCTTAGTGTAGTCTTGCCCTCAGGAGCTCCATCGGTGGCCCCTATAATCAGTCGAGAGACTGACTAGGTGGGGATGGAGCACCTCGAACAATGGCGTGGATGCTCATGTCCGGAAACGGATCGTGCCATCAGCTGTATCAGTATGCCTTAGAGGAAGCATATTATTATTATTATTATTATTATCATCATCATTATCGTTATCGTTATCATTATTATTATTATTATTATTATTATTATTTTGGACACCGTGATAGCCCAGTGGTCAAGTTCTACCATCTGGGCCCTGTCGCCAGTTCGATTCCCGTCGGTGCCACCAGTATTTTCATTGAACATACCGGTCTATTTCTGGACCGGTATTTTCATTGAACATACCGGCCCGTCTGGAAGTGTTGGAACTGCCCTTGCGGGGGTGTCATTAGAGCTTATCGTCAATGCTTCGTACTCCCCTCACGGGTGAGACGATGGAGGCGCATGTGCAGAAATGCATCAGCCATTGACAGAGAAGCACTATTATTATTATTATTATTATTATTATTATTATTATTATTATTTTTATTATTTTTATTATCAACATCATTATGATTATGATTATCATTATCATTATCAGCCAAATTATTCTGGATGGAGTTTTGAGGCAGTTCTAGCCGCCATGCCATGCTTGGTGTATGCACTTGCACATTCGGCACATCTGCTTAGCTGCGGTCTTGCTCTCAGTAGCTCTACATGTGGCCTTGTTTACCAGTCCAGAGGCTGGCAAGCAAAGGGGGGTTGGAGGAGTTATGACCTGACACTAGTACTATTATTATTATTATTATTATTATTATTATTATTATTATTTTAGGTTGCACATGAAGCGAAGTCGTGAGGAGAACAATGATTTTTCATCCCAAGGTTTTCATGATTTTCTTGTGCAAAATCAAACGGTACTACACATTTTTAGATAAAGAGCTGACGAAGCTGATTGAGTCTGCCTCTAGATCATCTGATTCGTCTGGCAGCAGCGGTTTACTTCAGTTTTATCTAATTACACATAATCACACCCCACCCCCCCCCCCCCCCCTCCCCACCCCCGCCCCCGTTTCACTCTTAGATGATATTAGAAGCCACTTGATTCCAGCGATGAAAATTCTTCAAGGGATGCTCCAAACAGCTTGCAAGAATCAGCAAGACGAAGATGGTATAAATCTAATTTAGTTTTGTTTTCTTTTTTATTTATTTATTTATTTCTTGTGAAATATTGAGGCAAGTCTAGGGAAACCTCTCAAAAAACAAATGAAGCAAGAATCAGCAAACCAAATTGCTTATAGAGCATATCTTGGAGAGGTAATTTCTTTTCGTTCTATATATCGTCATGATTACATGCAATCTTGTGTATATATTTTTGCAGGAAAAGAAAAAAGGATTAAGCGCTTGTAAGTTTTGTCTGTTTAAATACTTATGTTCAGTTCCGGTTTTACAGTTAGTTCGCTTGAATTTAATTTTATGTTTTGATCAGCCATAGTAAAGGGAGAATGTGGCGCACTTTCGAACCAACAGAAAGAGAAGTACATTCAGATCAGAAAAGAAAAGCTGGTACATAAAAATACTTGTCTGATCAACATACACAATCAAATCAAAAATATCTAATACTTAGGCTGAGAAACAGGACAAGTCTGCAAAGAAAAAAACTGTGTGTAGAAATGATTGTTTTTTCAAACATTTCCATTTGTTTTGTAATAGCATTACTTTTCATTAATTAATGCTTGCTAGGACGATCCCAGGTTCCGGTACAAGATTACTAAGGTATTTGCTGCCTGCCTGCATTAATGTTTTTCTTTTTATTAAATATTATTATTATTATTATTATTATTATTATTATTATTTATGGACACCGTGATAGCCCAGTGGTCAAGTTCTACCATCTGAGCCCTGTCGCCAGTTCGATTCCCGTCGGTGCCACCAGTATTTTCATTGAACATACCGGTCTATTTCTGGACCAGTATTTTCATTGAACATACCGGCCCGTCTGGAAGTGTTGGAACTGCCCTTGCGGGGGTGTCATTAGAGCTTATCGTCAATTCTTCGTACTCCCCTCACGGGTGAGACGATGGAGGCGCATGTGCAGAAATGCATCAGCCATTGACAGAGAGGCACTATTATTATTATTATTATTATTATTATTATTATTTCATGGACACCGTGATAGCCCAGTGGTCAAGTTCTACCATCTGGGCCCTGTCGCCAGTTCGATTCCCGTCGGTGCCACCAGTATTTTCATTGAACATACCGGTCCGTCTGGAAGTGTTGGAACTGCCCTTGCGGGGGTGTCATTAGAGCCTATCGTCAATTCTTCGTACTCCCCTCACGGGTGAGACGATGGAGGCGCATGTGCAGATTTGCATCAGCCATTGACAGAGAAGCACTATTATTATTATTATTATTATTATTATGGAGGCACATGTTCAGGATCTGGATCTGTTGCCATAGTCTGAGGAAGCATATTATTATTATTATTATTATTATTATTATTATTTTTATTATTATTATTATTATTATTATTATTGTTATTATTATGGACACCGTGATAGCCCAGTGGTCAAGTTCTACCATCTGGGCCCTGTCGCCAGTTCGATTCCCGTCGGTGCCACCAGTATTTTCATTGAACATACCGGTCCGTTTGGACCAGTATTTTCATTGAACATACCGGCCCGTCTGGAAGTGTTGGAACTGCCCTTGCGGGGGTGTCATTAGAGCCTATCGTCAATTCTTCGTACTCCCCTCACGGGTGAGACGATGGAGGCGCATGTGCAGAAATGCATCAGCCATTGACAGAGAAGCACTATTGTTATTATTATTATTATTATTATTATTATTATTATCAATTATTCTTATTATTATTATTATTATTATTATTATTAATATTATCATTATTATTATTATTATTATTCTCCTCCTCCTTCTTGTAGCTCTTCTTCTTCTGACATATGTAATTGTAGTGTGTATCGTATATGCATACATAGGGAGAATTGACAGCGCATAAGCAACACGCTGAACAGCTCTGTCATAACAAGCTCGCAGTTTGTTACCTAGTCGCACCTGAAAGCTCGAAAAAATCAGAATGGACAGTGCACTGCTTTGGAAACCCTAGCATGACAAAACATCCTGAAGGTTTCTTCAAAACTTCCATATCCTTTTCTTCTTCCTCTTTTTCTTCTTTTCTTCTTCTCCTTCTTCTTCTTCTTCTTCTCCTTCTTCTTCTTCTTCTTCTTCTTCTTCTTCTTCTTCTTCTTCTTCTTTGCTTGCTTCTTCTTTTTTTCTTTATTCATTTATTTATTTATTTTTCTTGTGAATTGCATCTTTTTTCTTTTTTTCCTCTTCATTCTTTTTCATTACATTTCTCTATTTCTTCTTAAATCATTTTTTTAATTTTTCTTTCTTTCTTTCTTTCTTTCTGTCTGTATTTCTTTCTTTCTTTCTTTCTTTCTTTCTTCTTCTTCTTATTATTATTATTATTATTCTGGAGGGGTGCACAAGATGGCACTCCATGGGAAGAGGAGGTGGTTGGGCCTCTCCCCACGAAGGTGACCGCTTGGGGAGGGCGGTCACCGGGATATGCGCAACTCTCAACTGGGCATTTACTCGGTAGGGGTTCGGCCAGGCAGGTTGTGGGGTTGTCTGTTGGATTGTTGGTTGGCTCGTTTTTCTTGGCTGTTGGTTTGGGTCTGGTTTCCTGGTTAGCCCATTTTCGCCGAATTTCCTGCCGAGTAAATGCCTGGGGGCTTCCAGTTCCGGTTTGGTGATCTTGTTGAGGTGAGCATTCGGAGGAAACAGTACCGAGATGGGTTTAAGATAGGATTCACATTGAACCGAGATGGGGCTGAGTTGACCTGTTCCAACTCGGCTCCATTTCGGCTTCATGTTAATCCTATCTTCATCCTATCTGGGTTTTGTCTCCTCCCTATCTTCGCTTCTTCGGGGTTGCCTAACTGGAACACATGATGAGCGCACGTTGGAGAGGGGCTTCAGTCGGTCCCAATGCCTTGCCAGTGCCTTGCTGCGTTGCCGTGCCTTGCCCCATGCATTCACACCCTCCACCGTTGCATTTCTAACTGAGCAGCTTCGGCTGGGATTACTATACTTGTCTCTAAGACAATATAGGTACCGCTAGATTCGCGCCTTCTATACCCACGTGGGGGAAGGAGTTTCAGCGGCACGCCGTCCGATCTGGCTCCACTCGGGGACACCCGTACCTCATGATGTGTATTGTTAGGAGCAGCTGAAAGTCCATAAGGCATGAGAGTAGAGGCGTTGGCGATGCGATGGAGAGTGTGTGTAGTGCGTGAGGCAGGTTCTGGCGACGCTGGGGGTGCTGGCGGGCGCCGAAGGGCACGAAGCGACGCGGCAGCGTCCAGTGACACCGGCGGAAATGCGTGTAGTGTGTGTTGCAGATACCGCCGATGCTATTTGCATGGACGGGCGCTTTCCTCGGCGTAAAGAGGCGCGGCGGTGATGGCCAGCGACATTGGCCGTCTACTACTCTCAATGGATTACAAATACGCGAAGCACGGAGCTACCACTGTGGCCCTTATGGGACAAGGTAGAATCGCCGAAGACCTGGACAATCCCCGTGGGAATGCCTCTTCGACGGGCTCTGGCCCGATGTCCCAGGATGGGAGGATGAGGGCTCGCGTATATGACGGAATTCCTGAACCACGTGGAGAGGCTATCTTAGCTGCGCCTCATCCTTCCTCCCCAAACCTGGCACACGGGTCGGCGCTTCAACATAAGGCGAGCGGCGCTATATGGCAGATGGCACCGCCGCCTCGACGGTACCGGCGGGTAGATCGGTACGACAAGGACGGGCGTAATCTGATTGTCTGGGGGCTCTCAGAACGCGCCAATCTACAGGAGATCGCCTCCAAAATGAGCGGTCTTGGTCTGGTGGTCCCGGTAATGGAGTGGCAAGGCCAGCGAATGTCTCGTCACCTGGAGCTGGTCTACGAGGACGATGACAGCAGGCAGACGGCGTTGCAGCAACTCAAACATCTCAAATTCTTCGGCAGAGGGGTCAATGTGGCCCTTGGGCGCAGGTTCAGGGACAGGGAACGTGTCCGAAGGCTTATTCGCATCCATCTGCGTGGGGAAGCGGCGGTCCGGAAGGAGGAAGCTGCGACGGGATATCGCGTCTTGCCTCTGCATGAAGAATGTGTCGATGATGTGCAGGTGGTGTCTTCGGAATTGGCTGCCGATGCACCTAAGTGTGTGTCTGAGTGTGCTGATGTGCATGTGGTGCCCCTGCATTCGGCGGCCAGTGCAGTGGGGGACCAACCTGCGCAAGCACCTGCAGAGGGAGGCAGCACGAGGGCGGAAGCCAAGCGCGGCGGTCGGGTCCGGAAACGAGCCAAGAAGCACCGCTCCAAGCAGTTCGATACCGGCTTAAGCTACTCGTCGCGAGTCTGGCAGGGTAAAACGGGATACGACAACGTAGGCACGGCGGAATGGGCATCATTCTACAAGCACGAGGGCTGGCTAGTCATCGGGGCTCAGGAGCACCGCATGGGCAAGAAGCAACTTTCCAAATGCAGCCTGGATGGATTCCGGATTTATGGAAAACCTGCGGAGGTCAGCGAGAAAAATCGCTGCAAGGGTGGGGTTCTATTCGCGGTGGCTAACTTCCTTGGTCCGTATTGCAACCTGGTGTCAGCCCCCGTCGACCACCGGCAGCAAGTGTGGCTGCGTATCGCCTCGGGTGTTACCGGCGTTCAGGATATCTATGTGGGCAACGGCTACTTTCCCCAGGAAACGCAGGAAGAAGAGTCGTCAGAGGCGTATGCGGCCTGGCAGGCAGCTATAGCTTTTTTTGGAGCCAAAGGTCTTGTGGTCACGGTGGCGGATGCCAACGCGAAGCTCGGGCCGGCATGCAGCCGAAAAGAGGAGGGCATCGTCGGTCAGCACGGGGAGGTCGATGATAAGGGAGCACCGGTACGTTCGGAGAACGGCAAGAGACACGCGGCTGTCCTCGTCGCTACGGGCCTGCGAAATCTGAGCGGCTTCTCGTGTCCAGTGGAAGGGCCCTACTGGTGGTCCCGGCGTGAGCAGCGCGGCATGGGCACAGGCAAGCACCTCCTCGATTACATCTGCGCGTCGCCTGGCTTGGCATCTGGAGCAAAGTTCGGAGTATGCGAAGATGATCTTGATACGGACCACAAGGCAGTATGGGCCGAACTGACGTGGAGCGGCCAGCGCCGGCCAAAGCGGGCTGCGAAACCTTACAGGTCCTTTCGTGTTGATAAGCTTATTGGTGCTGGTGTCTCGGGTAATGATCACGCTGCGAAGCAAGCGCTGGATTATCTACGCGACAAGTTCGATGACGTATTCCAGCATTGCCTACAGAAGCTTGGAGTGCATCAGCTGCCTGAGCTTGACCTATCGGGTGGTGCCGACAGCCAACGGGTGGTAGATGACGTCACCGAGCGAGTGGCGCAGTCCTTCCGAATGGCGGCGCACCGGGTCCTTGGCTCCAGATGTATACGACCCCGTTTCACCAACAATTGGTTCGACGGGGAGCTAAAGGAGCTCATTCAGCAGCGCCGGGAGGCCTATGCAGCATACAGGAGGGATGAATCGAATGCGGAAGCCCGTCTGAATTGGCTACGGCTCCGCAAGCAAATTCGGAAGGCAACTCGGGCCAAGAAGTCCGCCTCCTTCAAGCAAGTGCAGGAAGAAGCGGTCAAATGTCAACGCGAGCAATCCTCAAAGCGCTTTTGGCTACTCACGAAGCGGCTTAAAGGGAGGATGGCTCACTGGCGTGTACGCTGCCGGAAAAGGTCGCTCGGTGGGAGGAATTTCGGAAAAATTCGGTGAAGCCACGGGAAAATCCGGCAAGTGCGGCTGTTGTGGTGGAGTGCTGTGCAGAAGCAGGCTCGCTGGAGTGGGAGGAAGCCGAAGCTAAGCGGCAGTTCCACTGGAACGATCGCTTCAGAGATGAGGTGGCCCGGGCTATGAAGGAGCACGAAGTAGGTGAAGACACTTGCGAAGAGCTGGACAAGCCGTTCACGCAAGAGGAGGTCCTTGCAAGGCAACGTGCCCTGAATAACCACAAAGCTTGTGGCGAGGACAAAGTGAAGAACGAGATGCTCAAGTATGGCGGCGCCTACATCAATGGCTACTTAACGCAGTACTTCAACTGGATTCGAGAAGCCGAGAGGACTCCAAAAGCTTGGGGCAAGGGAATCATCGTCAATATCCCCAAGGGTGGGGATCCTACGGATCCTGACAACTGGAGGGATATCTCGATTATTAGTTGCCTTGGTAAGCTGTATCTGTCCTTATTAGCTACTCGTCTAACGCTCTTCGTGGATGGCCCGGATAAGCTACGTCCAGAGCAGGGAGGCTTCCGCCCGGGGCGTCGCACTACGGATCAGGTCTTTACCCTTTGGCAGAGGTTGAAGGGGCGTCAGCAGCAGAAGCGGGAGTCGTATGTCCTGTTCGTCGATCTACGCAAGGCTTTCCCGTCTGTTTGGAGAGATGGCCTATTTGAGAGGCTCTGGAAGCTAGGTGTAAGGGGCAAGTTCTGGCGCACGCTACGCAGGTGCTACGAGCAGACTTCGTCGCAAGTGCTAGTTGATGGAGCACTCACCCCCGAAGTACTGGAGGGTGTAGGCGTCCAACAGGGGTCCCCTCTCTCTCCCACACTCTTCAACGTCTTTATGGATGAGCTGTGTGATCGGCTGGCGAGTGCCCTCAAGATCACGGATGTGAAGCGGCTGAACGACATCAAGGCACTTCTATACGCGGACGACGTGGCCCTCATCGCTCACAGTCGCACCGAGCTCCAGAAGATGGTCAATGTTGTGGCCAAGTTCGCGGAAGATTACCGGCTGGAAGTCAACTTGAAGCCCGGCAAGACGGAAATCATGCCCATTTACACGTCGAGCAAGGCGAAACGACCAAGTATCAGGGAGCGAGGTGAGCCCGTGGTGTGGTTTCGCGGCCAGAAGCTTTGTGTCACCAGTCAGTACAAGTACCTGGGAGTGGTTATCACCGACGACCTGAAGTGGAAGGAGCAGGCCCTGCGGGCTACGCGTGTCACTGAAGTCGCCACCGCAGGTTGGTACTCTTTGTGGTGTGCAGGTGAGATACAAGCTAGGTATCGTCTCATGTGCTGGAATCAACTTGTGGGGGCCAAGCTGAAGTACGCCTTCGATGTCTGGCGTGCCCCGTATCGCAGCTCACCAAGCTGGAGGCAGCAATGCTGCGCCCCATGAGGATGATTCTCGGCATCAGCCCTAAGACAAGCAAGTGGATTACACTCTTTCTGGCGCGCTCTTTGAGTGCGGAGCGTTTGCGGCGGGCGGCGCAACTGAAGTTCTATGGACGGCTGCGTGTTCTACCGGAGAAGCGATTTCCTGTCATCGCATCTCAAGTCAAATCCGACTGGACTGCGGAGGCCGAAGGCGCTATCAGGGACTCAATGGATCTAGAACAAGGGCTTCAGGAGCTCCTAAATAGCTCAGAGAAGGACCTCGAGGGTTGGTTTTTGACTGTGGACAAGTGGGCCCTTCAGCAGGACGTCAAGATGGTGCAGCAACTGATGTGGGACAAGCGAAAGGCAGGCAGCGATCTTACTGATGGCCTGCGAGTCATCCTAAGACAAGTCTTTGGAACTAAGGAGTGCCCAAGATGGGTAGCCCTTGATGATGCGCATTATAATCTGCTTCGGAGAAGGTTGCTCAGCTGCAACGACCGCCTTCGGTTGTACCGCAGCAAGTTGGTCAGTGGCATGTCCCCTCGCTGCTTCTGTTGTCATGATGATGTCAATGAATCCCTTGCGCACTTCTTATGGGATTGCCCCATGCATGAGGGGAGACGTAAGCAGCTGTTGCTGAGTATGCAGAGGCTCGGTGGCATGGCTGTGGGGGGTGCTGAGGGGAATGGAGGGAGTGAGGAGGGTGGTGAGGTCGTAGGTGATGAGGTTGTGGTGGAGGATGTGTTGCTTGGGCGGGAGCGGGAGGGCTCTGTGCGGCAGGGTTGGGATGATATGTCGCCTGTGGATCAATCACGATTGTTTTGTAAGCTTTTTCAGGGGAAGTCGCGCTTCCGCAGTAACTTTAGGCTTGCTGCGTTGTTAGGGGTTACAGCGTTGCGTCCCCCTCCAAAGTTGGATGTGTTGTTTGGATCATATGTGTCTGAGTGTTGGTCTGCTAGGGAGGGTAAAAGGGAGGAGCTTGGGGTGGAGGATGGGGGCGAGGAGGTGATTGACCTCACTGAGGTTCCATCAGCTTCTGTCCCACCCTCTCCCCCAAGTGAAGTTGATGTTGCGCGGCGCGGCCGTCCGCGTAGTGTGGACGTCCTGGCTAGAGAGAGGGGTTCGGGAGCGCAGCGTAGTGTCTCCGAGTTCTTCTCTTCAGCTAACACCCTCGCATCTAGCTCTTCATGCACTTCACAGCCCCCATCTGCCCCTGCTGTTGCTGTTGCTGCTATGTCTGTTTGGTGTTTTGACAATGCGTTGGGATCGGCTGACCCCGGTGACCCAATGGAGGCACATGTCCAGGATCTGGATCTGATGCTATAGTCTGAGGAAGCCTATTATTATTATTATTATTATTACTATTATTATTATTATTATTATTGAACGTGCATGCACCATAAGAGCGCAGGATAAACAGAAAAAAGAAGCAAACGAACACTTTCTGCACCTGATACTTGCATTAAGGGCAGTACACATAACGCAAGGTGTATCTTTTGCTGGATTCGCTTCCATTCTGACTGCAGCAAGCAGAAGATTACCGCGTAAGTTTACCCATGATTTTTTCTCGTCTTGTTCTTGCAGACTATCTAGTTCAAGCTGAAAGCTGTGTGAGATGTCCTGCTCCTCTTCAGTGTCACTTGTCGAAAGCTCTGGTTCCTGTGCGAGCTCATCATCCTTGTGATCCTGAACAAAGAAAACTTAAAATTAGTGACACCAGAAGGAAACATTGATGTAAAAGAAGAAGAAGAAGAAGAAGAAGAAGAAGAAGAAGAAAAGCAAAAGGAAAAGGGAAGAAAAAGAAATAAGGAAAAAGGAAGAAAAAAAAAAGAAGGAAGAAGGAGAAGGAAGAAGGAAGAAGAAGAAAGAAGAAGCAGAAGGAAGGAAGGAAGAAAGGAAGAATAAAAAAGCAAAAGGAAAAGGGAAGAAAAAGAAATAAGGAAAAAGGAAGAAAAAAGAAAAAAGAAAAAAGAAGGAAGAAGGAGAAGGAAGAAGAAAGAAGAAGAAAGAAGAAGAAAGAAGGAAGGAAGGAAGGAAGGAAGAAGAAGGAACGAAGAAAGGAAGAAGAAGGAAGAAGAAGGAAGAAGAAGGAAGAAGAAGAAGGAAGAAGAAGAAGAAGAAGAAGAAGAAGAAGAAAAAGAAGAAGAAGAAGAAGAAGAAGAAGAAGAAGAAGAAGAGAAAGAAGAAGAGAAAGAAGAAGAAGAAGAAGAAGAAGAAGACAGAAGAAGAAGAAGAAGAAGAAGAAGAAGAAGAAGAAGAAAGAAGAAGCAGAAGAAGAAGAAGAAGAAGAAGAAGAAGAGGAGGAGGAGGAGGAGGAGGAAGAAGAAGAAGAAGAAGAAGAAGTAGAATAAGGAAGAAGAAGAAAAAGAAGAAGAAGAAGAAGAAGAAGAAGAAGAAGAAGAAGAAGAAGAAGTAAAATGAGGGGGAAGAAGGAAGAAGAAGAAGAAGAAGAAGAAGAAGGAGAAGAAGAAAAGAAAGATGAAGAAGAAGAAGAAGAAGAAGAAGAACAACAACAACACGAAGAAGAAGAAGACAGAAGAAGAAGAAGAAGACAGAAGAAGCAGAAGAAGAAGAAGAAGAAAAAAAAAAAGAAGAAGAAGAAGAGGAGGAGGAGGAGGAGGAGGAGGAAGAAGAAGAAGAAGAAGAAGAAGAAGAAGAAGAAGAAGAAGTAGAATAAGGAAGAAGAAGAAGAAGAAGAAGAAGAAAGAGGAGGAGGAGGAGGAGGAGGAGAGCGAATAATAATAATAATAATAATAATAATAATAGTGCTTCTCTGTCAATGGCTGATGCATTTCTGCACATGCGCCTCCATCGTCTCACCCGTGAGGGGAGTACGAAGAATTGACGATAAGCTCTAATGACACCCCCGCAAGGGCAGTTCCAACACTTCCAGACGGGCCGGTATGTTCAATGAAAATACTGGTCCAGACGGATCGGTATGTTCAATGAAAATACTGGTGGCACCGACGAGAATCGAACTGGCGACAGGGCCCAGATGGTAGAACTTGACCACTGGGCTATCACGGTGTCCAAATAATAATAATAATAATAATAATAATAATAATAATAATAATAATAATAATAATAATAATAATACTATATCTCAGGCGTACTGATGCAGCTAATGGCATATCCTCAACGGACATAAGCCTCCAATACCCTTGTTCGAGGTCCTCCACCCCCCGTGTCAGTCTCTCGCCTGATGATCGGGGCCACCGATGGAGCTCCTGAGGGCAAGACTGCACTAAGCCGAGGTTATTCCGCAGTCCCAGCAACCTCTTGCAAGACGTCACCGAATGTGCAAGTGCGTACACCAAGCGCGGTTGCTAGAGCTGCCTCGAAACCCCACCCATAACAATCTGGTGTCTGCTGGGTCCTGGGCTATCAACCAGCATATGCGGAGTTTAAGATCTTTTACGCGCGCAACGACCCTCCTCCCCAGCATCTACCACCAAAGGGTTATGAGTTGGCGTCACAGTTTAACGCCTTGAGGCAATTGGGCTGGAACTCTGTTTAGCAAGTGTGACTAGGTTTTTTCATCGGGATTTCCCTCAAATATGTCACAGTCAACACTCCAAGGCAGATTTACTAATAATAATAATAATAATAATAATAATAATAATAATAATAATAATAGTGCTTCTCTGTCAATGGCTGATGCATTTCTGCACATGCGCCTCCATCGTCTCACCCGTGAGGGGAGTACGAAGAATTGACGATAAGCTCTAATGACACCCCCGCAAGGGCAGTTCCAACACTTCCAGACGGGACGGGCCGGTATGTTCAATGAAAATACTGGTCCAGAAATAGACCGGTATGTTCAATGAAAATACTGGTCCAGAAATAGACCGGTATGATCAATGAAAATACTGGTGGCACCGACGGGAATCG